>CM068380.1:38959651-39239989 GCA_034770075.1 Aralia elata | reverse complement strand
TTTAGGCACTAATTGCCTTTCGGTGGTGTATCACAGCGTCTATTCCTTGTTCTCTTATAAATGGAGTCCTATTTTTCGGATTTCTTGGCTTTTTGCAAATTTCTATGTGTGTCATTCTAATCTTAGCACCTCTTCATATTTTACATAGTTCTTTCATCCTCTATGATGTGCACTTTTTCTTCATCAACCATCTATGGATGTAATCCATAGCCTACTTGGTTATCTTCGGTACTTATCCAGATTTTACGATTTGGTTGTTGGTACTTCATTAGGTCTATTTTCCTGCAGGGTTACCTCAGGTTTTGGACCTTGTAGTTACTTTTGTGGTTCTTGAAAATCCTTCAAGGATTATATTACCCTTCCCACTAGCTCCTTCAATGATAATAAACACTTTTATCCAAGACAGGGCATCGCGTAGGATGTTTGTATTCTAGTAATAATTTCCTAAAACTTTCTTTAGGATGATCCCACAAACCTACATCTTGTCAGAAGATTTTGTTCCCAAACTTATCTGTTTTGAAATACCTTTTCACATAAAGTTGGGAGCAACCCCTTATCCTTATCATACTTGAAGATTAGGAATCTTCCTAAATTCCATTAACTTTTTTGGGGGGAGTCTTGGGGCCTGAATTTGTAAGGTTACCTTATGTGGTTAAGATCATGCCAGTCGTTTCTTAGGGTATAACCCCAGCATGGGAGATGGATACTGGTATGTCGGTAGTAAATATCATTTTGGGACTCGCACCATGTCACAACAAGGTATAATTTTCTCCTTTTAGATTTACTCCAATCATATTATTGCGTTTATCAGGAGGTGTACATTTATGAGAACAAAATTTAATTTCATTTTGAGAGATTGGATCTATAAATAAACCTTATTGCACAAAGTTTTCCTTCCTTGATCCTGATCAAAGAATCTTAATACTTTGTCAAGTGGTGTCAGCTTTTGAATTCTTGTGAGAACCTTTCAAATGATTCAGGACTTGTATTTTCATCTAAATACACATATTCTAAAACTTCTTTAGATTGATCATCTCCCTTTTCTTTTACTAGTTTGTTTCATATTTGCAATATTTATTTTTCATGTAAGGCAAGCTTACATATGTCCCATACATAGTGATCTTACCAGGTTTTCATAAACAAAACATTATGGACAAAGTAGAACCTTTGGACTTACAAATAATTGATTTACTCTTTGTTTAGATTTGTACTTCTGCTTAGGTCTCTTAATTGTTTGTGCATACGTGAGAACTATAGCCGGTTATCACAATACCCACTGTAGAACCTTGTACTGACACCCATAAAGATTTAATTTCTCATAGCATGGACAAAACCTAATATCTGTAAACGATGCTTCCAGCTAAGCTTCTTCTGGTTTGGCCTCTGACAAGATGCTGCTTACAGTTTTCCTTTTCTAGGTATCCATGGCTTTATTGCTATGGATAGCAACACTACCTTTGCTATCTGCATCAGTATTGTTCTTATTGTCCTTTGCGTTTTTACCTTTTTCTTTTTAGCTTCTTTGAATTGTTCTTCATTTTTTTAAATAAGAAGATTCCTTTGGCCCTCTTCTGCTTCCTAGAAGAATCATCTACCCAGCAAAAAAATAATGAATTGGTTTTTCCTTAGTTGGTAATGTGGAACTCGTTACAGTTTTTTTCAAACTTGTTTTAAAGCCATACTTCAGGAAGGGCTGAACATATAGCTTGTTCATGTGGAAATTCACATAAACTATTTAGTGAAAATAAGAGTCCGGAGTATGTGATTTGCAAGAATCAAATCTTGGATCAAACTCTCCATCCATTAAAACCCCCAAAAGTTGTCCAACTTTTCTCAATTCAGATTGATCATTTTAGGACATTATGTCTGTACTTGTTAGTGCCCCCATCGGTCATTCTAGTTCGGAAAAGCTCCTTTAGATATCTGATATCTTAATAGTCCTACTTTACCTACCCCCATTTCAACCTCCTTGAAGGTGCCGGAGTACTAGTAGGAGCATCCATAGGTTTTTATGCTGACGCTGTTAAGCTCGTTACTCATGGATTGCGAGCATGATGCATTGAGCTCAATGTTGGACATCAATCTTGGCCACTTTACCTAAAGTAGCAAATCTACTTCCTCAGATGGTTATTGTCTACACAACCAATTGCAGAGATAGACATCATTAAGGACATAAGCATAGCTCTTTTCAGCCTTGAGAACTCATTCCTCCCCAAATTTTTTAAACCAAGTCCGTTTAATACCGGTTCCGATTTATTAGCCATTCTAATATGTTTGTGTAGTGATAGTGAATTAGACCATCGTTAAATTCTATAAATGAATTTGTCATTTATACAACATATTTAGCATACATTCACTTTAATTAATTACCCCCAAAATAAATTAGGTCTTTATTTTAAATTGGTAGACCCCCTCCTCACTTTTTCATCAAAAACTATATTACCCCTACATTCATATAGTTCGACAAATCTAATTAAAGATTTGCTAGTGAGATTAAGGACCACATTTCAAATGTATCATAGCCTGTGATGTGTGCACACCCACCCCCCCAAACTATATATAAATAAATAGGTAGACAAACTATTGTTAATTACATCACTTATGTAACTCCATCTTGTATTATTGTCTCTTGTGGATTATAATGGTTCAAGTGCTGTGACCACATCCGTACTAAAATAAAACTTAAGGTTAAGTCCAACCTAGCACTTCCACCATATAGTGTGAAGAGATAAAGACCGCCCCTGTGTTGTGTGCATCAACATAACGCCAGTAACATTTCCCCAGATTCCCTTAAGTAAGCATCAAATGTTGATACAAAAACAACCATCACTTCACAATATTTTAATACTCGCATTGTGTTGTGCAACAACAAACATCCATATTAAATATTTAATACATCTATTGTTTACCATGCCTAGAAGGAGAACGTTCCGATATTCCTAATATCTGTTTGATACGCCTTTTAGAACTTATTATTATTTCTTTTGAGGGGTTGTGTTATAATTAGATCTCATCTTGTTTAGCGCGCATGGCACAACACCAACAAACACACAACATCACACACATATATATATAATATATATATTTATATATTATATATATATATCTTATATCTATAGTAAACATGCACCATATAGAAAATTGCTATATTCTAACCCCAGCATTGATTATGGAATTTTATTGTAGTTTGGTTCAATAGAGCTACCAGTGGAACCAAGAGGTCAAAAACCTAGGGTTGTAAGAATTCAAATTTAAATATAACTCATTAACTTGTAAAACCTGGGCTCCCATTTACACAAACGGTGATCTTCAAGACTCCTTTTCTCCTTGGATTCTCCCAATTCTTCCCCAAATAATTCTAAAACTAATCGTATTACATGAACTATTTACTATAATAGAAACCCCCTTGATTCAGTAGTCAAAGGGGAGTAGTACATAGGAGGAACGATTAGAATTTACATTCCAAGACAAAACTAGAGAAGACCGATGGTAACGCATACACCCATTTCATGAAAATAAAATAACACCATACCATTCATTCAAGCCATTCCCTTTCTAAAATCAACATCCCAATCACACCCCCATTGGTTAATAATCTGTTAAATCAACATACCCTATTTATTATCAATACAATTATCTCGATATGGCATCAATCACTACATATTCATCTCATGAACTAATAAAAATCATTCCCATATATTGCCATTGATATCATTTAATGGGAACAATATTAGTTAGTATAAAAATTCCCCCCCCCCAATTTCACCTCCAATTAGTTATCAATGGAAATCCAATTCCAAACCCTCTAATTAGTTATCATGAAATCCCCAATTTTTCCCCACATTCAAAAATAAAACTTCTTTGATTTTAATACACTTATTCCCCAAATCAAAATAAACTCTTTTAAGTTTTTTTTTAATTTATCTAATTTTTTGAATAAAAAAATAAAACTCCTTACTTTTTTTTATTCAAAATTCCAAACTTCAAAATAAACCTTCTTTATTTTTAATTTATCCTAATTTTGAATAAAAATTAAACTCCTTTGATTTTTAATCAAACCTTCTAAATCAAAATAAATATCTCCTTTAATTTTAATTTTATCCAATATTTGAAATAAAAACTAATCAGAAACTCCTTTATTTTTAATCAAATTCCCCCATAACTCCATAACTAAACTCTTGTATTTTACCTTTACAAAAACATAATTTAAACCAAATTTGAGGTCCAAACCCTTGATCCATAAACCTTTTAAAACGACAATAATCCAAACAAGCATTTAAGTCAAACTTCCAACCCCCCCATAATTTATAGTTATAAAATTATTATAACCCCTTATGATTCATAATTTAAAAAGTGATTCTGGTTTGTTAGTATAGGTGAAGACCTTTTAACTTGATGAACCAATAGTGTCACAGGGTTCAAAACCTTATAGACTCCCAAATTAACTTATTTCATTTTATTAAAGGTTGACTAGTCAAAGCCACCGTTCCAGCCAGTCAACCGTTGATATATGACGCTATGTTGCAACGTTAGCAGGTCAACAGGTTGACCAATCAGTGCATATGTTAGCAGCTTTAGTGCCACGTCCTCAGGTTGACCCCCAGTCCATACGGTAAACGTTTTCTGACCGTTGACTTTGACCCCTTTTTGTTTAATTCATTTTTTTTACCAAAAAAATTTAATATACAAAATAAAATAAAATAAAATAATTTTACCTACAAACAACCGTTATGCCCCCAATTAAATTGTTTTCTAAACACATAGCAATGTATATACAGAATCCAAAAACAATTAAATTAATTCGCATAAAGTTTGGCTCTTGATACCCACTATTAGGTTTGTATATAACGCGAACATTGCACAATCCAAAATTACCCATATAAAATAAACGACAGTGAAGCGCCCCCCGATAAAAAATCAGATTTTATATAAATTTTCGTATACCCAAACCGATCACCATGATCTTTCTCTTATAGCACAAATTAATAATTAAACGAACAGAGATGGAGAATAAAGAATTCATACCCTTGTAGAAATTTTAGCTTCCTCAGGTACAAAGTTCACCTTCCAATTCCCATATCGCGTTCTCCTTGAATTCCACCTATCTTAAATTCCTTCCTTTGATCCCCATGTTAGGTCACCCCCATAGTGTTATGGCCTCTAGCAGGTGATCAAACCAAGGAAATTAATACTTGTTCCAAGAAGATGGGTGTTTGGGGCATAAACCCTAGTTTCTATCTCTATAGGAAATTGCCAAACTTATCTCTCCACAATTTTTAATGCCAAGATGTGTGTAACCCTAATCTATGATAAGACAACTCCCTCGTTATTTATAAGATGGTAGGAATAACCCACTTCCCCTAAATAAGACTATATTAGTGGTTGAGGGTTATTCTTATTAAGTAATTTAAAACACATTTTAATTTAATTACTTTCTCCTTAATCCCAATTAGAAATTCATGAAGAGAGTACCTTCTATTTAATTTATTACTCAATCCCTATTAGGAATTAAATAACTACGTAAATAGTATATAAATAATAATAAGACTCCTCTTATTAAAATTGTATATTTTAATATTTCCAAATTATTAAATAATAAATATTTAAGCTGATTTAATTTATTCTATCTCCCATAGATTTATAATTAAATACGCTCCTCAACTTATGTTATTACCCAATTATGTCATTTAACTTATTTAAACTAAATTATTTTCCTTTTGCGATGTGTGACCCTTTAGGTTCTCCATATGAAACACCGGTTGTGAACAATAAATCAATTTTCGAAATCTAATTCTACACCTTATTTAAATAACATAAATTATAACTATTTTAATCTATTTTAATATAAATAATCATTTATTCGTTTACAATTAGGGGTAAAGGCCCCGTCTTAGCGATCATACGAGGCTTTCTCAAATTAATATAGATTTCCAATCATTTAATTCCCCCCACAATAAGAATCCTTTCACGTGAAATTAGTTACCGTACAATATGCAATCCTTCTACCCATATATATGTAACCTAATTTAAAATTTAAAGACATTTGATTTAACTGTCAAGTTCTCTATTTTATTTAATTATATGTATTTCCGGATTCCCAAATGCACAACTCTACAAATAATGCCAAATATAGAAACTCACCTTTCTTAATGTCAATTCTGCCTTGGACCAAGGAACTACTGTAGTTGTCCATTTATCGGAAATCACATAAGGACCCCACATTCACAATCTTTTTATTTAGACGTGGGTAGATTCTTTGTTGATCAATCCACCTATCTCCATGTACATACTCATTTAATACCCAATTCATTACCCTTTTGATTTATACCCTAAAGGTCTTAAGGGACATGTCAAAGTATAACTCAATTCATTACACAAGATTTACTAATGATGATCTCAAGTCTAAGGATCACTTGTACTACTATTCTCCACTAGAGGAATTCCTATTGACCTGTCGAGTGTAAAAACTCCATTAGGTATTCCCTTAGCAAGGCCCACGTTCAGTGAAACCTTATTCTCTAATAAGCATCTACATTACTTGACCCTTTAGTGTACTCCCCACATAACATTATTATGAGATCCCAATCATCCTCTTCTTCCAAGAGCAAGCAAGTATGTATGTACTTAATCTATCCGGGATTCACTAATACCCCTTTTATAGTAAATACCCCAACGGATTAGGAACGATTTTAGTTTGTGTGAGCTATCTACCCAATTTATGAATCTCAACTCAGCCCCCAATGATCAACCTATTCCCATGGATTTTAAGAAGTATTGCTCATATAACTATGGATTTATTCACAATTTTGTACTATAACCAGGCACCATGTTAGTAATGTAACAATTGCCTCTTTATATAAAACCGATATAAGATTTATCAAAGTATATGCTACATCATATCTAAATATGATTGGCTTGTTGTGCATTACTACTTTTACTTAGAGTCTTGGAGTGAAGTGTCAGAGACATCGCTACAGTTGTCATTCGAGGAGAGCGAGATGATGAGATTCATATGATTTAGTAAGTACGTTTGGGTGATCGTGATGTGAATTGGAAATTGGTTCACTCAAAGGGTCAACAGGACCAATTGTTAGAAAAAAATGGGAAGGTGAAGTCAAAGAGTGAGGTAGTGAAGACTGAAAATGGAGAACTAAAAACTGAAAATGATGAATTAAAGACTGAGATCGGGCGATTGAAGATTGCGATGGACGAGTTAAAAGAAGCTTTGAAGGAGGAAACTGCTAAGCATAATCGGATTGAGGACGCTCACATTAGGGTTTCTCAACGGTTGGATCGTGTTGAAGGAGAGGTTCGCATGAAGAAGTTCAAGATCGATGATATGGAGTATATTTTCCCCACGACGATGGATAGGGCTCAAGACCGGGTTTGTTATTACCCAATTCAGCTAGAGAATCATCCGAAGTTTGTGGATCGCCGAACTGTAGTTCGCATCATGGAGCGAGAACGTGAGGAGGCTATGCGCCGAGGATTGTCTTCTTAAGTTGTTAGGGAAATAATGTTAAGATAAGTGTTTAAGTTTGCGTAGTGTGAATCCCAGCTTATATAAATAATGGGATAAGACGCTAATGATGGAATTCTAAAGTTGTTTTCTTAGATGATGATGTTAAATAGTAAAATGCTATCTTTTGAGTTTTGAGGAATTAATAAATAAAGAAGTTTATTGAAAAATGTTATGTGTTAAGTTTCTACTTTTGAATATTTAAGTTAAGTTTTTAATTAAGTTATAAGTACTTAAGAAATTTAGTATATTGTCTAAAAAAGCGTTGTCTTAAACAGAATTATGCCGCCAAGAAGGGCTGGACGACCTCGTCAATAACCACCGTCTACTAACAATGATAACAATAGTCCCACCCGATGCTAACCCAGTTAAGCAACTAGTGAACCTTTTGACTGGAGTTTTTTGCGAATTCAAACGCAAGCTCAAGCTACGACCTTTAAGGATTTTAAGGTCGTTGGTCCCCCTGAGTTTAAAGGAACGATGAATCCGATTAGAAGCCCAAAACCTGGGTAATGGGAAATGGAAAAAGTTTTTGATGTCGCTAGGGTTGGGAATGATGAGAAGACTGCCTTTGCGACTTTTATGTTAAAGTCGAAAGCCAGTTACTGGTGGAAAGACAACAAGACGAGAGCAGGAGAAGGTGTCATACCATGGGATCGGTTTAGACGGTTTGATCAAGGATTGAAGCCTTGGCGTTACAGTAGGGTTTCTATGTTTCAACTCAACACATTTGCGGCGGCTGGTGTTAGAGAAAGCGATAATAGCTGAGGGAGGAGGAAGTGATGCGTTGAATGAATACAATTAGGAGCAAAAAAAGAAGAGGAATGAGACCGAGAATAAGCCGAGTTGTAGTAATGGAGGAGAAAATCAGAAGCGGAAATGGAACGATGGAGAATTTATTGGAAGTCAGCAGAGTAACCAGAAGAAGAAAACCGAGGCTTGTGCAACTTACGGAAAGAATCACACAGGTGTGTGCCTGAAAGGGAAGAGAGTCTGTTACAACTGTGGGCAAGAGGGCCACATTGCTGTAAACTACACTGCCCCAAAAGAAGGGTGCCTGTTTTACGTGTGGATCAAAAGACCATCTTGCTCGTGCTTGTCCAAGGAGGGCTGCTAGTGGAAGAAGTCGAGGCAAAGGAAAACAACAGTGGAGGTGCATTAACTGTTTCTGGGCCAGCTACAACAAACCACCACCCGGACTGCTCGCACTTTTAATATAACGGTCCAGGATACAGTTCAATCCAAGGAGGTGGTGGCAGGTATCCTACCAATAAATAATTTGAATGCAAATGTACTTTTTGATTCGGGTGCAACTTGTTCTTTCATTTTCTGATGATTTTGCTGATAAACTAGAGTTTACCCCCGAGAAGAGTTAGACTTTTCCTTTAACATAAAGATTGCCAATAGGGAAGTGGTACCTGTTAGGTATGTGTACAAAAATTGCGAGGTAGATATTTATGGTTATATGATGACAGTAAATCTTATTCCGATTAAACTTAGGGAATTTGACGTTATTCTAGGGATGGATTGGTTGTATAACTATGGGGCAATCATTGATTGCCAAAAGAAGTGTGTAAATCTTAAGACTCCATCTAAGGTGGTATTTTATGGTAGCAAATCGTTGAGGCAAACAACTTGTCTAACGATTATGCAGGAGAAGAAGTTACTAAAGCAAGGATGTGTAGGGTATTTAGCTCATGTGGTAGACACTCGGTAAGACCGGTGCAGAATTGGAAAAATACCAGTGGTGAGGAATATTGAGGATGTTTTTTTCAGATGATTTGCTAGGATTACCTCCAGATAGAGAGATTGAATTCGTTATCGATTTAGTGCCAAGGACTGC
The DNA here is from genome assembly GCA_034770075.1 of Aralia elata. Lineage (NCBI taxonomy): Eukaryota > Viridiplantae > Streptophyta > Magnoliopsida > Apiales > Araliaceae > Aralia > Aralia elata. The sequence continues at coordinate 39,230,627 of CM068380.1, read as the reverse complement.
ACCTATATCAAAAGCTCCGTACCGAATGGCTCCGGTGGAGATGAAAGCGTTGATGGTCCAATTGCAAGAACTACTAGACAAGAAGTACATTCAACCGAGTGTTTCGCCGTGGGGAGCGTCGATGTTGTTTGTCAAGAAGAAAGATGGCTCGTTGCACCTATGCATAGATTATCGTGAATTGAACAAGGTTACAATCAAGAATAAATACCCATTTCCAAGAATTAACGATTTGTTCGATCAACTGAAGGGTGCTACGCATTTTTCAAAAATAGACTTAAGAAGTGGTTACCATCAACTAAAAGTGAGAAAGGAGGATGTTCCGAAGACGGCGTTCAGAACTCGTTATGGTCACTACGAGCTTCTGGTAATGTCATTTGGTCTAACGAATGCACCTGCGACATTCGTGGACTTAATGAATAAGGTGTTCAAACTGTTTGTAGACAAGTTCGTGGTGGTGTTTATCGACGATATTTTGGTGTCTTCAAAGTCACGAGAAGGACCATGTGGAGCATCTGAGGCTAACTTTGGAGGTATTACGGAAATATAAGCTTTATACGAAGTTTTCAAATTTTGAATTTTGGTTGGATCGTGTTCAATTTCTTGGATATGTAATTGATAAAGATAGGATATCAGTTGACCCGACTAAAGTGGAAGTTGTAATGAATTGGGAGCAACCGAAGACACCGTCAGAAGTGAGGAGTTTTCTTGGGTTTGACAGGATATTATCGACGGTTTTATACAAAATTTTTCTAGAATCGCCACTCTGTTGACAAATTTGACTAGGAAAGCGGTTAAGTTTGTTTGGACGGATAAATGTGAGGAAAGTTTTCAAGAATTGAAGAAGAGGTTAAGTACGGCGCCTGTATTATCTTTGCCAGATAGTACCGGAAATTTTGTGGTTTACAGTGACGCGTCGCATAAGGGCCTTGGCTGTGTGCTTATGCAGAACGGAAAGGTAATTGGGTACGCCTCACGACAACTAAAAGATTACTAGAAAGAGTACCCGACACATAACTTAGAATTGGCAGCGGTGGTGTTTGCTCTGAAGATTTGGAGGCACTACCTTTATGGTGAGAAGTGTGAGATTTACACGGATCATAAGAGTCTCAAGTATATTTTTACACAGAAGGACCTCAACATGCGATAGAGGCGATGGTTAGAGCTGTTGATTAAAGATTACGACTGCGAAATTCTCTATCATCCAGGAAAGGCGAATGTTGTTGCTGATGCATTAAGCAGGAAGGGTCGAGAGAAACTTATGTTTTTGACTGCTCAAGAGGAACTTGTTAAACAAATGGCGAAGTTAGAATTAGAGGTGAAGTGCTAACATGAATCAAAGGGGAAGTTATTTCAGGTCGAGGTTCGTCTGGTGTTGCTGGACCGAATCAAAGAAGCTCAACTTCAAAATGCGAAGTGTGAGAAGATTAGGAAGGAAGTCTCCGAGGGACAAGGTGGAAAGTTCAGTATTGATGCCAAGGGACTACTCAGATTTGAACATCGAATTTGGGTTCCATTGATACCGGATGTTAGAAGGGAGATCTTGGATGAAGCTCACAATACACGTTACTCAGTTCACCCAGGGAGTACAAAAAATGTATCAAGATCTTCGTTAATATTATTGGTGGTCATGAATGAAGCATGATGTAGCAGAATGTGTTGCTAGATGTTTAACATGTCAGAAAGTGGAAAGCTGAACATCAGCGGACCCAGTGGTTTGTTGCAGCCGTTAGAAATACCAGAGTGGAAGTGGGAACATATAACGATGGATTTTGTGGTAGGCTTGCGACTACACAGAAAGGTTTTGACGCGATTTGGGTAATCGTGGACAGACTGACAAAATCAGCGCATTTCTTACCAATCAAGATTAGATTAAACCTAGACCAATTGGCAAAATTATACATCAAAGAAATTATTTTGCGACATGGTGTCCCTGTGTCTATTGTGTCTGATTGAGATCCGAGATTTACATCAAATTTTTGGAAGTATCTGCAAGAATGCTTGGGAAACTCAGTTGAGAATGAGCACTACGTATCATCCTCAAAACTAATGGACAGAGCGAAAGAACGATTCAAACCTTGGAGGATATGTTACACGCTTGTGTCATGGATTTCAAGGGAAGCTGGGATGATCACCTACCATTGGTCGAGTTTGCTTACAACAACAGTTACCACACAAGTATTGGCATGCCGCCATATGAAGCGTTGTATGGACGAGAATGTCGGACTCCACTATATTGGGACGAGGTTGGTGAAAGGCAACTTCTAGGACCAGAATTGGTACACCAAACTATGGAGATCGTGAAAGTTATAAGAGCGCGATTATTAGCTGCTCAAGACAGACAGAAGAAGTATGCGGATCAACATCGTCAGCACCGAGAATTTGAGGTGGGAAGCTTCATGTTTCTGAAAGTTTCACCTTGGAAAGGGAAAATTCGCTTTGGAAAGAAGGGTAAGCTTAGTCCACGATTTATTGGACCTTTTGAAGTGCTGAGGCGAGTTGGTGAGGTTGGTGGCTATATGAAGTAGCTCTACCTCCAGAGCTGGGTTCATATCCATAATGTCTTTCATGTGTCTATTTTAAGGCCTTATAAGCCAGACTATAAACATGTGATTGAATATGAACCTATACAGTTTGAGAAAGACTTAACTTATGAGGAAGTTCCGATCCAGATAGTGGACAAAAAGGAACAGGTTCTCAGAAATAAATTCATACCTTCTGTTAAGGTAGTATGGAGGAACCACAATGCTGAAGAAGCTACGTGAGAATTCGAAGCTGATATGATGAGGAATTATCCTAAATTGTTTGTTTAGCCCTGGTTCTAAGATTCTGGTGACAGAATCTTTTTAAGAAGGGGGAAGGCGGGATTGAATTAAGTGAGTTATGCATTGTGATTCTGAGGACAGAATCCTTATAAGGAGGGAAGGATGTAATAATCCGGAATTTTGTATTATTTGAAAATATGCATTGAAGTTGAATAAATATTTTTAATTGATTTTATTGATTTAAATTAGCAAGTGATGGAATTATTTTTATTTAGATGTGTTTTAATTTAACTTATGTTGGTGTTTTCGTTAACTAAATAAGTTAATTAAATTAGAAGCGTTGTTGATAGTTATATAGCGCTAATATTCTAGTTTAATTCAATAATTAAATTAGAAAGGTGATGATTTATTAAATTGGAATAGTAATTTATTTGTTAAGTTAATATGTTATGTTAGTTGAATTATTTAATAAAACAAGTGTGACATGTGACTTTATAATAAGAGAATATAAAAATAATTTAGTAATTGTTAAGTTGGTTTTACCAAACATGGCCTTGTGGCATTTGGTTTACTAAACTGACAAAACCTTTTGGTTTTGTTTAACTGATAACCCACATATCAGTTTTCTTTTTACGTGTTTTATATGGCCAATGCTTGTAACACAGTGTGTTGAGAGAAGAGGAGAAATTCTCTGTGGAAATTGAAAGAAGAAAGGAGGTTCTTAGAGCAATTCCAATCATCTTTTTATCATCTATATAAGCCTAAATGTTGCCCGATTTCACAATCAACAATTACGTGCAAGTATACACGATCAACAAGTAATAAAGTGATAAAGATTAGAGTGTCGAACCCACAGGAATTACTATGTTTTAGATCTTCAACTGTCAATTTAGATTATGGCTATTCTATTAAAACAATCACAATTTGAATACTGATTGAAACTAATTAAATTAATACTAGCACTGGCAACTATCACAAAGGTTAAAATTCAGATTTAAAGAGATTAAGACTACAATATCCCCAGTTATATATCATAAACCAATCTATCTAAATCTTCCAATTATTCACTTCAATGGAGTTGTTAACAAAAATTTAATTGTATTTATAAGCCCTTTTCTAAGTGATCAAATAAATCTATCTAATCTAATTAACTCTGCGATATTCTTATGCAAAACCAAAGGATTAAATTCATTAAGCTTCAATTTCTAATTGTTACATGCAACAAAGAGATATCCCTATTCACTTCACAATCCTAATTATTCAACACATGCAAATAATTAAGAATACATGCTATCTCATCCAGTTCTAACCCTAGATTGCATCTCCCGAATTCACCTAGAATATTACGCTAAATTGTTGGCCAAACAATTAATCAATAAGCATAGAATAAGATAGACAACTCAAATTGATTGAATAACTGAAATCAAATAGATAGTTAAGTCATAAATATAACTGGTTCAATTGTAGCCCTTAATTAAAAGGTTTAGTTCATCCTGACAATAAAAACTAGAATTTCCAAAATAAGTCATCATAATTAATTTCAAATTAAGGATAAAAGATTAAAAGAAAACTCAATGTAATTTCTAGTCCTCCAATCTGAATTCCTCATGATGCTTAACTTGATCTTCAATCTCCTTGCTCAGCTCTGAAAATTCAATCTCCGTTGTTGTGTGTTTTTTTTCTCCAATGTGTTATCTCTTATTTATATCCTCATAAGCCTCCTCATCAGAGTGGTAGATAGAATCCTTGTTAGCTTCAACCTTTCCAAAATAACTGATTGCTAAAAAATCTTTTAATTTCCATCAGCCGCATTCTCGCCCCGGCGAGAAATTCTTCACAAAAGTCCTCGCCCCGGCGAGAAAAATAGCCCATGAATTCTCGCCCCGGCGAGGTTGCCCTGCACCCAGCTATTTGTTTCTTCTTCTAACCTGCAGCCAGCCTTGCCCTACAAAAGAAATACGAAAACAAATAAAAAGATACTAAAAACACTTAAAGACTGTAAAGAATTAAGCCAAAGATGTATCAAACTCGTAGGTTAAAACCTACTCATCACTAAACAAGGATTTAAGGTAATAATTTAACCCTTTTGCTCTTAACTTTTTGTGTTCTTTAGTTTTGTAAAATTAGGGTTTTAATTGATGAATTTGTGAATGATTGATATATATGTATGTTGAAAGGTGTTTATAATTCATTGTATGTAAGTTACAAACGATTTACAGAAATTAAATTATTGTAAAACAAGTTTTAAATTGGGAATTTGTGTTCTTGAGGAATATATATATGTTTTGGCTACTTTGGGTTAAAATTTGATGATTCAATCATGTATTTATCTGTAAATTGAGAGTTGTTTATGATATTACGTTTAAAAACGAAAACAATGCAGGTATTGTGGTATGATTTGGTTAAAAATTGTGTAAATGGTGAGTTGTTTCACTAAATGTATGAGTTTTGGAAAAACTAAAGAAAGGTTGATTTAAATCCTTTGGGTTTTGTTGTTTTGTTTGTTTTAGGTTGTTAGAATTGGTATATGGATGCTTAGTAATGTTTTTAAGAGGTTTATAATAATTGGGTATGCTTTATTGAAATTTTTTGGTTGGAAATTCTGCAGTTTGCAAAACTGCATAATCTGGAATCCAGGGATCTCGCCTCGACGAGCTCACTAAGCTAAATTTCTTCGCCCCGACGAGCTCACTGAACTGAGTTCCTCGTCCCAGCGAGAGTTTTGTGTAGTAATTCCTCTCCCCAGCGAGAATTGCAGAAAATGAAAATTTTCTTGTTTTTAATGTTTTTTTTCTTTTTGGTCATGATATGTTACCCTATGCAAGATTAAAACTTAAATTAATGTATTGAATGAATACCAAGATGTTAAGATGGATGTTAAGATGGTCATGATATGTTGATGAACCTTAACTTAACGTTAAGTTTTAGGGATTCCTAAGGGTGACATTGTTATAATTAAGCTTATAACTTGAAGTGAGATTGATAATCAGAAAATAATTAAGGTACTAAGATGAGGTTGAATGAGAACGGATTTTGAAGTGTTGGTAATATAGTAACTGATCATTATTTGTGCCTTATAAACGGAATATGTAGTTGGTTTATGTACGTGAGTTGTAGTTAAGAAAACTGCACTCGAGGCAAGTTTCCTTACCTTACCTCGATTTCAGTTAATGCAAGCTCTCTATTCATATCTTGTCTACAAATATGCAAGTTTCTAAATTCTATTCTTTCATTTAACAAGTTATCGTTGCCTATTTCACTTATTGTATCATAAATTTCTGACTTCTGGATTCACGTTGTTCAAAGCTTAAGCTAATTTAAATCATTATTTTAAAACCTTGGAAATACAATATCTATATCGTTGAATATCGTTGTTGTTGATCCTTGATCCTAATTTATGTTGTTTAAATCAAATTGTCTTTGGATTGAATTCTTGAACGACAGACTGAGAAGAACAACCCTAGTTCAGGGGAATACTTTCGTTACGCGACAACGTTGAATGATTGTGCACAATACATTGTACAACGGGCTGATCACCCTAAGTACGAGATGGATAGTCCAGTTATAGTTTATTAAACTATTAAAGGTTACAACAGACTTACTTTTAACCTTGGTAATGGTTTCGTGGTCTTGCGACCCTCAGTACACCTTGATGTTCTATCTCCTTCTAATGAGTTTTCAGATGTTTCCATTCATGATTAGTCTCATCAGTGAGATAATATCTTACAGATAAGTTTAATGTCGAAAAGTGTTCTTTATTATCTTGGTGGACAATTGTTTTGCTCACCCTTGCATACTAAACCCTTGCAACTAAAGTTGAAAGGACGGATGGGGCCATCTACCAGCAAAGGAAAAGGAAAAATGTACAAGTGACGATGATTTGCTGTAATACGAAGACTTGTTTACTTTTGTTTCATGTGGTTGTGTAACTAAGACTTATTCGTTATTATAAAAGTTTTGTTTCCGCGAATGATGTATTAAGGTTAGATAACCTGGGATTTTATTTGTAATGCAACCCTTTAACGGGATTATGGTTTATGAAGTTGTTTATTAACCCTTTTATGGGAGATATTCCTTTTGTTTATGGGTAGATAATGGTTGTGTATGAATAGTGAGCACCAAATTTGTGTGGTGTGAGGTAACCCGGATTTGGGGGTGTCACAAGATCAAAAAAGATAAGAGCAAGAGTAGAGAGAAAGAGATGGAAAGAATGTCCAATTTTGAACAATAATGGAGGCAAACAAAATATGATTGTGCCTGTTGTGCCGTTTCCACAATATCTTAAGATTCAAAAACTAAAATATCAATTCTCAGAGTTCTTGGAAGTGTTCAAAAAATTGCACATTAACATCATTTTTGCCGAAACATTGGAGCAGATGTTGTAACGAATGTGATTTCTGTGAATAAATAAAATATTTATTGAGTTAAATAAATATTTTTTTTTATTTTCAATTTATTATGTGAATTAAATAAAAAGTTTATTAAGTTAAATAAATATTTTATTTGATTTATTTATTGAATAGAATAAATAATTGATGGATTTGTTGTGGAATAATTTATTAAGTGCAATTATGATAATTATTATTTGAGTGGTTATTTGACGATTGTTCTAATTTAATTTAATAATTAAATTTGATGATTAATGATTTATTTGAATAAAATGAATTATTTGGATTAATTAATAATTGGATAAATAGAAATTATAATTTAATTAGTAAGGTTTAATTGAATTTATTTATTAGTAAGTTTAATTAAAGTATGTGTGACAATTGAACCTTATTATAAATAGATTATTAAAATAAATTAAAAGAGGATTAATTTAGTTTTACCAAACAAAGCCTTGTGGCTTTTGAATTTTCAAGTTAATCTAGTTTTGCCAAACAAGGTCTTATGACCTTTTGAATTTGTTAACTGATGGTTTTGATAACTGACTAGCTAGTTAAATTTTACGTTAAAAAAAAATAAAGGTTATATCAGTTTATTTTCATTAAGCAAAAAGATCAGTGCTCACTTTGAGAGCAATTTTAAGAGAAAGTTGAGAGGAATTGAGAGTGTGTGTTCTTTGTAATCTGGAAATTGGAGAAGAATTGCCAAGCAATCAAATACCGATTCTAAGTCCAAAGAAGAAGTGAAGGTAATAAACTAATTCTAAAGTTTTATTTTATATTTCTTGAAGTAGATTTCCTGTGATAACTCTTGATGAACTAAAGTGTTAGGATTTGATTATATGTTGGTTATAAATGTCTATGAGTATGTATAATGTATTAGATAGTCTATGTAAATGGTTTTCTGTAATTATAATTTGTGTATAAGATGAAATAGAAATAATTAGACTTGTTGGTTTCACAGTGTTCTATTGGCCTGTTTTAAGTACAAAATTGAAGGTCAATTCATGCTTAGAATGCTAAATTGGTTGTTGTTATTTGTAATTTACTGAGAAACGAAAACAATGTAACTGGAACGGATTAAAATGGTTTAGAAACGAATTCGTGGCATATGATTTCACTAATATGTCAAGAATATGAAATAGAACATGAATTGTGATGTTTGAATCTTTAATTTGGTTATTTGAAGGTTCTAAGATGTTGAAATGATTCTGTAAATATTTAAGTTTTGTATTTGTTGAGTTTATAGTGTTTGTGATTGGCTAAATGTGATTTAAGGTGTTGAAATTATGAAATTGGTTGGAAACAGAGTCTGTTTGCGCTGCAGCAACTGAGTCTGTGACGCAGCGCGGCCGCACTTGTTTCCAGAGCAAAAGTAGTGCGGCTGCGCCAGCAGCAGATCAGTCCCTGTATGTGTGCAGTGCGACCGCGCTGGTTCCAAGAGTAAAAGTGGCGCGGCTGCGCCGGTATTCAGAACAGACCCAATGATGTGTTTTTACGTGCATAGCTTGGATGGTGATAAGTTAGCTTATTCTAATGTATGTGGAGAATTGTAAAGCATATAGTGAGACTTAATAACATAATGTAGTTACCCATTTGATGATTATAAGCTATGAATCAATAAGTTATAAAGATTTGTAACTCGATATCCGTAAGAATTGGAGAAGTTAATTATATGCTATGTCTTATGTTATGTGATGGTATAGATTTCTCATTTATGCTATGTGGTTAGTTAGAGAGTTCGAATCATAAATTTAGGTTGGTATCTTGTACTAAAGTGGAAAGTGAAATTGTAGTCATAGTTGTAATGAACTAACTTACATTGTGATCCTAATGGAATGTAGGACGTTTGGTGAATATAAATTGAGATTGTGTAGATTACGCACGAGGAAAGTTCCTTAAAACTTTACCTACATTAAGCAAGTTTCTAAACCCTGCATTTCATTGAGCAAGTTCTCTAACCTTGGTTATTATTATTATTATTCAAGCAAGGTTTCTCATATTACTCAACGATTATATGTTGATTGAGTACTCTAGACCTTCAAATGCGTTACTCCAATATATTCGTTTGTAATCCTTAATTTCTACTATTATTGTAGTTCCATTTTTACAAAGATTGTATTGTTATTGTAAACAGACTGTTATATGGCTAGTGACCCTTTTGATTCAGCTAGTCCATAGTTGATGATCGTTCTAAAATCTAGAATTTTTGTTGAAGCTATTCCAAGCCAAACTTCATTTGGTACGGACTCTAATGGTAAAACTGAGATGAACAACCCTAATATAGGGGATTATACTATGCAATAGCGTTAAAATGTTTGTGCACAATATATTGTTCAAAGGGCTGATCCCCCGGAGTACGAGACGGATGGTCCATAGTCTATAAGATTGTTAAAGGTTACAGTAGAGATACTTGCTAACCTAGGACATAGTTCGAGGTCTTATGACCCTCAGATATACTTTTAATTTTGAAATCTATATTCAACTCTTGAGCCAAGCTATCTGTTGAGTTTTCAGACCTCTGGTTATTGTTGATTGATTTCAGAAAAACTATTACTCCTCAATTAAAATCTACTCCGTTAATCGTTTAATTGTTATTGCTATTATACTTGTGAGCAATTGTTTGCTCACTCTTGCATAAAACATTGCAGCTAAGACTGAGAAGTCAGATGAGCCGTCCACGAGTAAGAGCAAAGGCAAGATGCAGAAATAGCTCGCGAACTGCTATTTATTATGGAGTTTTTGTAATAAGACTTATTTAATTTTATGTTTTAATTCCGCGATGATGTAATAAAGGTTAGATAAACCTGGGAATTACTTACTTAAGAGTTTTAAGTTGTAACCTCTATTATGGGGAGATGTTTTATTCAGTTTTATTATATTGTCTTTTATTTTGGGTAGTTAGTCATGAATGTATGGAATAGTGAACACCAAATATGTGGGACTGAAGTACCCTGATTTGGGGGTGTCACAGATGCCGAGCTACGTCAAGTTCAAGAAGGAAATTTTATCAAAGAAGTGAAGGTTAGGCAACTGCGAAATTGTTGCTTTGACGGAGGAATGTAGTGAAATTCTCTAGAAAAAGTTGCTGACAAAGCTGAAGGACCCTGGAAGTTTCAAAATTTCATGCACTATAGGGCATTAATTCGTGGGTAAAGCATTGTGTGACTTGGGAGCGAGCATAAATCGCATGCCTTTGTCTATCTACAAGAAGTTATGCTTAAAAGGAACAAAGCCAATAAATGTCACCTTACAGTTGGCTGACAGGTCAATTACTTATCTAAGGGGAATAATAAAAGATGTCTTATTTAAGGTGGATAATTTCATCTTTTCGGCTAATTTTGTGGTGCTTGACTGCGAGGAGGATTGTGAGATTCCACTTATTTTGGGACATCCATTCTTAGTTATGGGGAGAATGCTTATAGATGTGCAGAACGGAGAGCTCACCATGAGGGTTAATGATCAAGAGGTGAAGTTCAATGTATTCAACACAATGAAGTTCTCGAATGACGTGGAAGAATGTTTCTTGGTTAAGGAAGTCAAAGGTTCGGGTCATGAGGAGACTATACATAGTTGTGGTTCAACATCGTTTGTTGATGATGATTGGGATACAAGGAAAGAAACAATGGAAGGAAACGGGCTATTTTTAAAGAATTGTTAGGGTTGTGAGAATGCAAGTAAATAGATTCCCGACATCTCAGTAGAGCCCGAGCAAAGATCGCAAGAAGTAAGGCTGATGACTATAAAACAAGTGCTGATTGGGAGGCACCCCAAGTGTTCTAATTTTTTTTAGGATATATTGCATGTTAATTAGTTGTTAATCGTCAAGTTGGTACGCTTGAAGAAATTAATAAATTAGTGGTTTAGTTCTTTTCTATAGTTACATTTTAAATTCATAATGGATGTTAGTTGATTTTTAGTCAATTTATGGTAATTATGTATTAATATCATGTTAATTATGTATCTCAGGTACAACATAACAAAAAAATAGAAGAACGAATGCCAAAAATAAACCACGAGCCAAGAAATGCGACGGCGTACACGGCGTGCAGCATGGGGCAGCAGAGTGTGCCTGCACATTAAGCAGAAGGTCAACGCCATAACGTCAGCAAACAGCGTCGCAGCGTTGCCCACACAAGGGTTTAGCACTGCAGCTCCAAAAACTAGCGCCGCAGCACTGACCATCTAGAGACCAAGTGCCACAGTGCTGCACATGGGCGCTGCAGGTGTTTCCAGCTTGTTTTAAGTAGCAAAGTGGGTAGTGTTGGTTCATTTTCAAATTCTTCAAGTGGCAACTTCTCAAATCCTCTCTAAAGCTCTTACCCAACCATCCAAATCATTCATAAGCACAACAATCCTCAACCATTCATCAAAGATCACAAGCAAGGGGAGTTAGGGCTACCTAGTTGGAAGCCAAAGCACGAAATTTGACTGTACATTGTGAGCGCCCACAAGGTGTTCAAAAAATTGTCCAAGAGGAAATGCCAAGTGTTTTTGGGCTATCTAAACGGAGTTTTTCATTCGTTCAAACTATATTTTCATCATAAATGGCATCAAAGAGGCAAAAGGCACCTGGATCAACCTCACGGTCACAAGAACCATATGACACCAACTAGTTTATGAGCGAAGCCGCATCCGACAACTACCATAATCTCTTGCTGGGCAAAACTGCTATACCGGAGCGTGGCTTACGCCCAAGTGAGTCACAAAGCAACATAGTCGCCATGATAGCAAGTCGTGGTTGGGGGAAGTTCACCGATCATCCCAAACCATCAGTGGTATCAATCTTCCGAGAATTCTATGCTAATGTCAAAGAGACAGAGGGTCATATGGTGCGTGTGCGGGGCAATGAGGTTAGCTATGCCAAGGTCGCTATCAATACATACTATAGATTGCCTGACATAGAGGGGGATGATGAATTCATGGAGTACATGCGGGAGGACATTAACTTAGAGGAGGTTATCAAAACATTATGTTGCCTGGGAGCTGAATGGAAGTCGAAAGAGCATAAGGCATTTAGCTTTGCGCACAAGGATCTCAGTAGGTATGGTAAAGCTTGGTACTACTTTCTGTGTGCCAAGTTGATGCTGACAACACATGTCAGTTATGTCATCTATGATCGGGTCGTGCTTCTTTATGCCATAGTCAAGGGGATGACCATCGATGTTGGGCAAGTTATACAAGATTCAATCATACATGCCATCAAGGGAGGTTCTACCATAGGTCTACCACATCCATCGCTCATTTATGGCCTATGCAAGAGGGCTAAGGTTAAGAGGAGCAAGGAAGAGATTATCCAATCGCCTAAGGGACTGATAAATCAGAGGATCATCGACTGATTCCAGTAGTAGGAAGGCGACATAGCGAATCTTAGCAGTGTCGGGTTCACACAGATGGATGAGGAGGATAAGACAGAGGATGCAACGGTTCCACCTTCTTTAGTGGGGTTACTCTAGTCTTCCATAGATGTTTCTTATGGAGGAGGTTCGCGAGATTAAGCGGGACACAGTAGAGCTGAGGAGGGGCCAGAGTGCACTACAGTGGGAGTCTAGGCGCCAATCGAGGCACATTAACCGGATGTCGGAGCAGATGACATCATTTATAGGATACTCCACCCAGTTCAATGAGTTGCTGGTGCAGGTATTCGCCAGCTGTGGGATCAACCCAAGTCCAGACCCGATTTAGTTCCCAGCACCACCTATGATGCCACAGTACCAGTCGGATGAGAAGGATGAAGATGCATGATCATACCCCAGGGAAGTCTTTTGGTTTTAATTTTTCCTATTTTTTTACATTGAGGACAATGTAGTCTTCAAGTTTGGGGGTATTTATTGGTCATGTACTGATATTTGAGATACTTTTCTTTTTATTTTGTTAATTCTGTAGTAGATGGTTTTTATTTGGAATGTTAAATGGTTTTGTTAGAAGGTTTTACTAATTATGCATGTTAGTTTAAATTTAGTTAGTTTGAATTTAGAAAAATTAATTTTTGTAAGTGTTGAGCAACACTTTATTTGAATCTGCTGAAGGCTAAGAAGGAGAACAGGTTAAAGAAATTTTTACAGGTAACTCAGGTAATTTTTTTTTATTCATGTTTGGTTCAAAGCTTAATTTAGTAGTTGGTTTTGTATTATTTGTGATCCTTTGTATTGGTTTTTAAAATATGTACATCCAGCGGTTTAGTAATTGTCCTTTAAGAAGTTTATATATCTATTAACTTATGAAGATATTGTTGAGACCTTTGGCGCTTATTTGAACATTGTTTTGAGCAAAGATATGCACTCACTTAAGTTTGACGGGAAATTGGAATTTGAATTCTTTGGTGGATTGAGATGAAGCTTAAAACACACTCATCCATAAACACAAGCACGAGATGGAGCGTAAAACGCACTCGTGGGTAGAATGGAAGGCGAGATAGAGCATAAAACGCATTAAATGCACTCACTGGAAAAATTCTCGGAGAAAAGAAGGTAGATTTGAAAAAATATGAAAGAAATCATTTTTCACCCCAGATGAATGAGAGAGTTGCCTTTGTTCGAGTTGATGTGGTAAATGGGGGTCTAGAGTTGATAGTATATATCTTTTATTAAATAATTATTTATATAGATTTAACTAAGCGATGATTGATGTGAACAGTTGGATGTGGTTATATATTATAGGGATCATGAATTGATATGGAACTGATGAATAAGTTGAGTATTTGGGCTTTGCATGTTTTGAATTTTTGCTGGATAATTCTTTGAGGCTATTTTGCAAGTTTTTATTAAGTTGTTGTTTAAGGTTGTGCGTATAGAGTAGGTTTTGCTTGAGGACAAGCAAAGATTTAAGTTTGGGGGTATTTGATGAGTGAATTTTTTATCTATTATTTGGGTACTCTTAGCTTGATTATTTTGTAAGTTCTTAAGTATTTTTAGTTCATTTTTATGCTTTTTAGTGTTTTTTTGTAGGAATCAAATTTTGAGATAAGATGATGTAAAAGTAGCGAAAATATGGAAAATCAGTCGAAAATATGAAGCCAAATGCAGCAAGTGGATGATAGTGTGTTGCAAGCGTTGGCATTTAACACGGCGAAATGAATTTGCAAGGAACGGGCTGCGTTTGGACATGGTAAATCAAAGTCAGGATGGCGAAGACACTACAAAGCAGCTACGCGCGCAGCGCGCGCTTAGTGGCGAGACCAAGGCTAAGTGTTGCGGCATTGGGTTTGGGCGTCGCGGTGCTTAGACTCCATTGTGTCAGCACTACGGCGCTGGAAGTGGGCGCTGCGGCTGTTTTGTGCGCGGGGACTTGGCTGAACTGATGAGGTGCAATCCTATTCCAACTGGGACACTTTCTAAGTAGAGTTTGGCTAGGGTTATGCTATTGGAGGCTGTGTGGAGGATTATAAATACACTAGAAGGCTGATAATATGGGAGATAGATATATACATCATTGTTTATTTTCTGAAGATTATTAAATATTAAAGGCTAAGGTTTTGCCATATATTGGAGGTTCATTCGTAAGGAGCAAGGATTGAAGAGAATGGTGAAAATCACTTGTGACAGAGTTCCTTCTTTACTTTTAATCTTTTATTTTTGTATTCTTATGATGTTTCCTGGATTTATTATGGGAATTATTTGATTTGTTAATATGAACTAATTCTTTTATTAAAATTACAATGGAACCTAATGAGTAGTTTAGATTAATTTACTTTCTTCTAGTTATATTGATTGTGGATGAACTATTTATCATATTTTGTGCTTTAATTCATAAGTGTCCGATCAACAATTATCTGATGGATTCTAGATGAAATTGGAAAATAGAATCTAGACGTAGATCTGAATATGATAATGTATGTTCTTAATTATTCTAAGGAATTAGATGATTGGATTTGTGTATCGGATATGAATATACCTATATGCCACACGTGACTTTGTTTTGAGTTGATGCTTAATGAGTTTAATCTTTAATTATTCTGCATAGGAATATAGTGGGATAATTGGGAGTGGATAGGTTTATTTGATTTCTTGAAAAAAGGTTTAATAAATACTATTTAATTCTCAGTTAACAATTCAATACAGTTGATTAATTAGTAGGAAAGTGAAGTGATTTAAATGAATCATTAGGAAAAATTATAATTTTAGTCTTTTGATCTAGTGATATTATCTTGTTAATTAGTTGTTATTTAGTTAGTTAATTTTTGTTAATTAGATTTATAATCTTAATTGCATAGGTTTAAATAAAATCAAATTGATTTAAAATTAGTAGTTGGGTTAGTTAATTAAACTTATTCTCGTGGGAACTATACTCTTCTTGCCGCTACATTGCTAGTCGATCACGTATACTTGCGTGAATTTGCTAATAATAAATTAGGCAAACAGGCACCCACTTTAATCTCTTGTGAGAGAAGACCATGTGAAAATATCAAAAACATATGTAGAAATATCAGTTCCCTTATAATTATTATAATAATGTGTATAACACGACAACATAGGCACACACACACACACACACAAAGTCCTCAATATGATTATTGGCACACTATTTTAAATTTAGTGAGGAGTACTACACCTACTAAGTTATCTTTAGCCTTCAACATTGATAAAATTAGAAATTTAGAAAATAATAGACAACATAAGTTTTAAACAAATAATAGGAGCGGAATGAGCAATTCATTAGGAGAGTCAAATAAACAATAATGTCTACTATCTTCTCCAATTTAAAATTCATCATCAAGATTCCATTACCTGTAAAACCAATGTTCATGATCATGACAAAATAACAGTTCTTTTTTGCACCGAGGCCAAAGAAAACTTTTACCACATGTGAAAGTTGTCGTTAACACACTCCAAAATTAAACCTTACTCCTACTCTATGAAGATAAAATTCAATATCGCGATAAGCAAGGATAGATCCTACATAGAGTGATGTTGTCTTATATTTATCCTAATATTTTAAGTGGGTTTGAGTTCTATCAACTAATTACTGAATACAGTTTGTAAAAGGATGTGAATAGTCAATAAAATTAAAACTCCAGTTCTTTAGTTCAGTATCACATTTTCACAATAATAGATTAATTAAGTGTAACATTATTTACCTTTCAATGAAACTAATAGTCCTGGCTAACAATAAGCTTTGCTAACCAAAATTTCCCTTAGATTATCACTCAATGAACCTAGCTCTTCACAAGATTTAAACTATCATACAACCTAGAACAAGCTATCTAGATTTAATATAATAGCAACATTAAGAATTAGGGAATAAGACTAATCCAAACAATAATAACATAAGCTCGGATTGTTTAACTTATCTTTTGATAATCTTAGCAATACTCAAAAGTTTGTCCACAATCATGTATTACTAATTACTTCTTGTGATTAAGAACAATATCAATTACATGTAATATTATTCCTTAATCTAGCAAATGATATTAGTTTAACCAATTTAATTCTGCAGAAATCAAATCAATCAAGCCAAATAACATTCAACAATCAAATCAGATTATCAAGAATGAATTTCATATAATAAGGAATAAATAATGAATACTCAATTAACCATTAATTGCAAAATAAGGTTCTACATCCCTTAGAACTGAAATAGAAAACTTTTAGCCCGACATGCCTTCAAACTTGCTCTAAAACTAAGGTCTGTAATTGTAGAAGATAAGGTCCTTAAAACGTGACTAGGAACATTTATTTATACTCATAGATCACATCCTAGTTACATTAGAATTATAAAATTTAGCTAAAATCCCTTAAATCACGCACAAATCTGATCAATTTGCGTTATGAGGCCGGGGCCTTGTTTTATAACTAAAAACTAGGTTGGGGCCTCGTTTGGGGATGGGGCCTCATTTTTGTACTGAAAATGAGGTTGAGGCCTCGTTTAATAGAGAAATCTGGGTCGGGGCCTCATTTTTGTACTATAAACGAGGCTGGAGCCTCGTTTGATAGAGAAGTCTTCCTTTTCCACTTTTAGCTCCAAATCTTTCTGAAATCAATAAACACCTTAATAATCCACATACACATAAAACATGTAATAAAACTAAACATAAAAGAATCAAAAATCATAGAATATTATGCACTCATCAAATTTCCCAACACGTAGTCTTTACACATCATCGTGTAAACCAAAACAAAGGTCATATTGAAATCAACTGAACTCTATTCAACCAAACTCAAAGGTTTTAAATCAATTTTCATCTATGAATATCAACACTAATCAACAGTAATTTGAGCAACACTTCCTCAACCAATTCAAAACAACAACCTCGTCATTCCCCACACTCAAACCTTACATTGTCTCTAATGTAAGAAAATTATGCAATTAGTGTGTTGTCACAGACAACCAAAAATAAAACCTTACTGCAAAAGATAATTATGTAGTAGTGCAAGTAAGAGTCGATCTCACAGAGAATGATTTATTTTGTTTTTATGCTTTGTAACCAAAATTGGGAGTTTTGATTGTGATTATTAAAGTAACTAAAAATAATTTGTTAAAGTAAATTAGAGAAAATAAACTTTGGATTAAATCAACTTCCACCTCAGAAACTTACACTGACCATTGACTCAAGCATAATTAATTAATATTTTGAATATTCATCGTTAGAATCAATTCACCATTCTGAATCATTCCATGTCTTTCCTTAATTTTAGTTAGATAGAAATAAGCGATCTAAATAACCCTAACTACTAAACAACTTCAGACAAGCGCTAAAAGTTTAATCTAGTAGATGCTTTAAGAATTAGAAAAACTGATGAAGCTAATCAACACAAGCATAAGCGGTTGCATTTAATTTAGTTGAGTATTCTTCCTAAGATATAATAATCTAGTGATCTGCAGTCAATTATTAACCTTAGTTACTTCGCAAATTATAGTGACCAAACAATTACGGATTTGATGTCCAATTTAGCAGTAGATTTTAACACTTAATAAACTAGTATGCATCCTAGCAATTAAACATATTAATCATAGAATTCAAGCACACAATAATAATCAATACTTAAAATAATAATTAAACAATTAAAATCTATTAGATCTCACAGTGTAATAATCTGAGGCTTCCGTCTCCTTAATCCAAGAACAAGAATTTAGTTACACATGACCTTGAAAACACCAAAGAATTATAGAGAAGAAAGTTTGTAGAAAAGTTCCTAAGCTCTCTTGGTAATCCTCTATTTATAGGCACAAGACAGTAATTCTTTTTCATGTAGGTTTCAAGTTCCTAATGGTAATCAACTTCCTTCAAAAAGATCTTTTAGATAGATTTTTCTTTCTTTCATTGGATTTGACTTGCACACGAAGATTGTTCCACCTCCTTCCTTCTCCTTGTAAGACTCTTCTTGTTTCTTTCCTTCCATGAATAGGAGCATTAAATATTACTTGCTCACCAAGATATTGATTTTATTGTAATAAAATATTAAATCCTACAAAATAAAATAAAACATATTAATTAAATCAACTAATATAGTTAAAAAGAAAAAACATTTAATTGCACCTTAAATAAAAATATAAGAATAATGAGTGTATTTAGGCACAAAATAAATACAAAATATTAAGCATTAAGGGATAAAAATGTAACATATTTTATTCTCATCAAATTCCCCCACACTCATCTTTTGCATGTCCTCGGGCAAAACAAAAATAAATTATAATACAAAAAAATAAAAAAATAAAAAAATAAAAAATAAAAAAATAAAAAAAAATTAAATAGACAACTTAATAAACTTGAGCCACAAATTAATACGAACTTCAACATTAACCTCAAAAATTCAAAATAATAACTCTTGAGAGATTTCAAAATAATGCATCATCCAAATTCGAGCTCACTTATCAATCTTACTTTACTCTCAACCCCTCGTGTGTGTGTGTGTGTGTGAATCCAAATGTACCAACCTAATCAGAACTCAGATAAACTTATGAAATCAAAACCTTGAAGGAAAAAGAAAAACTCGAGCACTTATTTTCACACCATTCTTAGTTAACACAAGCAAATAACACCAGAGGATCAAAAGGCTTCTTCTTTTTTTCTCTTTCTTCGGTAAGTATATTTTATGCTCCATCTTACTAGTGAGTGCCTTTTACACACCATCTCGCATGTCACGTGTTTATGAGTGAGTGCGTTTTATGCTCCATCTCAACCGACCACATGGATCATATTCTTTCTTTATTATTATTTTTCTCTATTTTTTCAAACTTGCAAAATTTGCCTAAATCATTTCCCCTCAAAATAGAGAAAAATAATAATAAAGAAAGAATATGACCCTAAACCCTAAACCCTAAACCCAAAATTTCCAAAATTTCTCCCTCAATTCATTCAATTAAATAAATTTCTTCCAAGTTAAAACTAGGTTGCCAAATGGACATGTGCTCAAGTATAAAGGGTCTCAAATAAAGTAATAATCAATAAAGAAAATCAAATTCAGACTACCCAATGTCTATCAATCTTCCAAAAAGTTATCAAAAAGAAATTAAAATTTTATCATTGGTTAAAAATTAAAATCCAAATTAATTTATTGCTCAAGTGACACATCCTAAAAATTAAAAATTATTCCATTTTCGTAGGAAACACGATTGCACTTAGCATGTGCAACAAGCCGTTAAACCATAAGATTACCCTAAGTGGACGAGTTTTGTCTCGTGAGGGTTTGCAGTGAATATACCCAGAAAATTCAAAATAATCTAAAAAAACAAAAATAATCATCCTAAATAAAATAAACAAAATAACAAATAATCTAAACAAAATATAAAAAAATAAAATAACAAATACCCTAAATCCTTCCCCCCCACACTTAAAACTTACATTGTCCTCAATGTAAAGTAAAAATACAAAGAAAAGACAAATATAAATGCAACTAAAGAGAAGAAAAGGGAAAGAAAAGCAAATCTGATTTCTTGGGTTGCCTCCCAAGCAGCGCCTTTGTTTATTACATTGGCTCGACTCAATTCCTCTCAACCTACGTAATTGGACATGTATACTTCAAGTGAATTGGTAATGGTCTCAATTCTAAGTTAGGAGCCTACACAACAGAAAGTAACATTTTTTGGTAAGTAGCGGATAATTGAATGGAATAGATTGCATACTTATCTGAAATTTTTAACAAAGAATGCATTGCAGCTATTGTCTCCTTCAATTCCCGAGTCTGCTCAATTTCTTCTCCTTTATCTAACTCCAAACTGTTGATGATGCCAACCTCCAAGCTTCCCTTTTGTATTTGATCAAAAGATTTATGCACTTTATGCACATCCATCATTGTCCTAGCTACAGAAATTATTAGCTCATTCATCTCTACCCTTTGCTGCTCCTTCTTAGGCTTTGAATTCCTGTTTAAAAAAGGTAAAGGATTAGTCTAATTCTGAACAGAAAAGTTAGTAATTACCTTAAATGGTTCTGCCTCCTCCTTGAACTGCTCCTTATCAATTTCATTAGTGGATTTGGCCACTTCCAACCGTTCACTACTCCTTAATGCTATCGCACTCACATTCTCCCCTGGATTATCAACAGTTTTGGAAGGTAATTTTTCAAAATCTTGTGCCTCCACTTGACCAACTGTGGTAGCAAGCTGACTTATCTAGTTCTCCAAATTGTGTATGGAAGCCCTTGTCTCTTGTTGAAATTGTTGTGTCTGGGTTATGATAACTTTGATCATATCCTCAAGAGATGGTCCAGAATAAAAATGAGCAACTTATCTAGGTGAGTATTGTTATTGAGTCGGTTGAAAACCAGACTGCTCAAGTGGAAAAACATTCAGCACCACCTACTTATTATCTTCATAACTCAAGTTGGAATGATCTCTCCATACTGAATTGTAAGTGTTAGAGTAGAAATCATATCTTTTCTGAGGTTGTCCCTGAAAATATACCACTACATTAACTTGTTGAACAATTTCATATTCTTGCAGTGTTAGGCACTGATGAGTGGGTTTTATACCTACGAATCAGGTCTTGTTAGATTTAATTATTGTGGTCTTTAAGTGTGTTTTGTATTGTTTTATTCATTTTTGTATTTGTTTATTGTAGGATTGGAGTTGGAGGGGCAAAAGGGTAAATTTGGAGCTTAAAGGACACTTGATGGCATTTTTGTAAATATGAGGACATGACCTAGCGCTAGAGGCGCTAGGATTAGTACTAAGGTAGCGCCAGAGGCGCTAGGGCATGAAAGTTGATGCTGAGTTGCGGCTGGAGGAGGAAAAGGAAGCCAATTAGGAAGAGGATTCATACTATGATGGACGAGATTTAGAGAAGAAAACAGAGAGAAGGAACTTGGGAGACTTTTATTATTATTATTCTACTTTTCTAGAGTTAGTTTTTGGAGAGTTTTACTGAGGATTATTATTGTTCGAGTGCTGAATTTTGATGTGGGTTTAAGCTTACTTTGGATTTTATTCCTCAATTGGGTTTGATCAATCTACTTCTTGTTACTTCAATTGATTGTTTATTTTCCTATGTGTAGTTTTGATCCCATAATGGCTTTTGGTTCAGTCATGAACTAATCTCCATTATGGGATTCTAACGGATTTTAATATGTAGTCTAATTATAAGCTCGATTGTTAGATTGTTTTGCGTATCATAAGGAATTTCTATCATGATTGTTTTGCATGTATGAATGCTTGATCACCATTCGTTCTAAGTGCTTGTATGGAATTGAAAAATAACATATAAGTATGGATTGTAATCATGATAGCTTGCGAATATGAGGCTTAATTGGATAGCTTAATATTTTGTGAATCAGATAGAAATATACTATTTCACCGTAAGAGTCAAAATAAGGGTTTGTACTTTAAATCATTATAATTGCAATTTCACATAGAAATATAGTGATTTTGGTTATATTGGTGATTACATGGTGTCTATTAATTATGGATATCATGTAAGTAAGTCATAATACATTGACAAATGGTTATGTCTATTTTAGTGCCCTTGGCTACTTTTCTGTGATATGTGAACTTACTAGCATGATGGTGGTAATTAGATGAACTATCAAGTGAAGTTAGGATCCCATTAATTCCAAGTTTGATATATTCCGTTAGTATTTGCATCTTTAGTTGTTAATTGATTTAGAAATAATTTTGTCAACACAATCAAGTCATTAGTTTAGGCAAATGAATATAGTGATAGGACTGATGCATAGTAATTTAGTTTAGCCTGGATGGACAAGGTAGGAGATTAGTATTAACCTACTTTAGATATCTGATATCTAGCTGTCCTACTTTAGATACCTGGATGGACAAGGTAGGAGATTAGTATTAACCTGAATCAAAGAATTAATAATTACCTTGGATAGTTTTATCTCCTCCGTGGCCTCCTCCTCTTCAAATTTGGCATTGCTGCTTGTTTCCTCATTGCCTGACATACTTTGAACTGACAACACTGACTATTCTTACGACCATACATTTTCACCACTTCTCAAGGTAATCGCACACACATTCTCTCTTGGATTAACAATAAGTTGAGAAAGTGACAGCCCTGAGCCTTAAAATTCTAACCTTCCTACTATGGCGGTAAGTTGACCCATTTGATTTCTTAAATCTTGAACAAAGGTTTTCGTCTCCTGCAAGAACTGTTGTTAGGTTTGTAAATTGCGCGAGTATGCAATTAAATTACACAAATATAACGGAAGCGCGATAAAATCAGATTTTTAAAATTTATACAAACCATCACTATTATCTTTCTTTGTGCGCAATTATCAATTAAACGAAAAAGATAGAGAATAAGAATTATACCCTCGTAGAACCGTGCTTCCTCAGGTACACGTTCAACTCCAATTCCTTTTGCATTTTCCTTGAAAATCACCAATTAGATTCCTTCCTTTGATCAACGTTAACCACCCAAGTGTTTGGCCTCTAGAGGTGATCCACTAAGGAATAATATGTATTCAAGAAGATGGGTGTTGACAAAATCCTAATTTCTATCTCTATAGAAATTATAAGTACTCTCCCAACTATTGAAAGTGTGTCTAACTTGTCTAACTTTTTTTCATAATAACACTTCTCTTATTTATAGATATAGGTAACCCTCCTAAACTATTTAGGAATAGGGTTTTATTTAATTAATTGAACACTTTTAATTAATTAGTCTCCTAATCCAATTAGGAACTTATGAGAGTACTTATATTAATTAATTCCTAAACCATTTAGAAATCAAATAATAGTAATAATATTAACAAGACTCCTGTTATTAATTTATATTTAATATTTTTAAAATAGTAAATAATAAATATTAAGCTATTTAATTTATTCTATCACCATAGATTAAATTAAATATACTTAACATGTTATTACGATTATGCCATTTACTTTTAAATAAATATTTTTCTTTTGTGGTGTGACCTTTTAGGTTCTCCATATTAAACCAATTGTGAATAAATCTATTAGAACAATTCTAATCTTATTTCAATAAATAAATTAATTAAACTATTAAATTTATTTAAATAAATAATATTTATTCTACAATATGGGTAAGGTGGTGTTTGATAAAATTGAGTAATTAAGATCTGAATAAATTAGATCATCTGAATGAAATAACATCTGAATCTAAAAAACTGTTTGATAACTAAAAAATGTAAAACATCTGAATGACACTTTTTTATCATTTTAACCTATGAGTTATTTTAAAATTTGAAATTGAAGGAGTACAATATTTATTGAGGCTATTTTTGTCCATAAATTTTAAATAAACTATTAAGAGGCAGCTCTTAATAGTTAAGATTTGAGTTTCTGTCTTAACGATTAAGAGGCAAAAATTTTTTACCAAACAAAATTTGCCTCTGACCGAATCAGAGGCAGGTGAATTAAGAGGCATTCAGACACAAACAAACACCACCTAAGCCCCCTTAGCGATCAACGACTTTCCAAATAATATAGATTTCAACATTAATCATAAAAGAACCTTTCAGTGAATAGTTACTGTACAATTCAATCCTTCTACCATACAATGTCCCAATCAAATATAAGACATGGAATTACTGTTAAGTCTTATTTTATTTGATTATATGTATTTCAATTCTCAAATGCACAACTCTGATTAATGCAAATTAGAAACACTTTTCTAATTTCATTTTGTTTTGGCCAACGACTTTTGAGTTGTTATTTATCGAATCACATAGGACATTCTCTCCTTTTACTAGAAGTGGTAGATTCTTTGTTGACCATTCACCTATCTCCATGTACAACTTATTATACTCAATCATACCCTTTGATATATATCTAAAGGTCTTAAGGAATATGTCAAAGTATATAACTCATCATACACAAGATACTATGATGATCTCAAGTCTAAGGATCACTTTTACTACTATCACTTAAGGAATTCCTATTGACAGACAAGTAAAACTCCATTAGGTATTCCTTTAGCGAGCCACGTTAAGTGAACTTATTCTCTAATAAGCACCTACATACTTGCTTTAGTGTCTCCACACAAATGATTATAAGATCAATCATCCTCTTCCTAAGAGCAAGCAAAGTATATACTAATCTATCCGGATTAACTAATCCCTTTTTTTGTAATCCAATTATTAGGAATGATTTTAGTTTGTGAGCTATCTAGAATTTAGATCTCATTAGCATGATCATCATCATGATTCTAAAAGCATTGCTCAAAACTATAGATTTATCACGCTTAATATAACAGCATTATGTAGATAACGAAAATGCCTTTAATAAATGAATTCTTTTATTAATAACCGAATAAGATTACAAAGTATATGCTACATTATATCAAATATGATTGGCTTGTGTGCATACTACTTTCAATCTCCCACTTGCACTAAAGCCAATCGTCATTGTATTTAATACCATTCTTCTCTAAGTGACGATCATCTTGTTGTTGGATAAAGTTTTAGTAAATGGATATGCAATGTTGTTCTTGAGAGTCCACTATCTCTATAGTGACTTCTCCTCTTTTAATGATTTCTCTAATCAAATTAAAGTACCGTAACACATGTTTAAATCTAAGATGAGACTTAGGAACTATTCCTAGTTATGTAATAAACTTTTTCATTCAAACAATCAACTTGCAACTTCATTTACAATTATATACTTTGTCTTTATCACTAAACCAACAACTATTTATTATTTGGAACATTTTTCAATTTACTGTACCACCATTTAAGGTAACGACTTACCCTAAAGTGAATTTGTTATCGTCTTGGTCAGTCTAAAAAAAAACTTGAGTCTGTTTAGCCATCTAGTTTTAATTCAGACCCACCATGAATTATTAACACATCCTTAGTTCCGGCTAAGTACTTTTAGGATGTTTTCCACTGTCTTGTAATAATCTTCTCCAAAATATGACTGATCAACATCAAGTCTCGTATATTTCATTCCATACATGATACTTACTCATGCGAACTCTCTTCCATTAAGGGACAATTTAAAGAGATACACTCCATGGCTCATCATCGTGAGACCTCTCTTGGAGTTTGTCATGCTAAACACCTATAAGATCGAATGAATATACACTCCTTGGGTCAAGCCGGGCATCTTTTTAAATCTATCTATATAGATTTATATCCCCAATTTATAGGATGCTACTCCCAAGTCATTCATGGAAAAATGTTTAGACAATTTTATCTTTACTGATTGTAGCACTGGTATGTCATTCCTTATTAGTAGTATATCAACATATAATACAAGGAATGTCACAACGCTCCCACTGACCCTTTTGTACACACTAGGTTCATTCTCGTTTTTGATAAAATTAAACTCTTTTAATTGTCTCATCAAAACGAATGTTACATCTTTGAGAAGCTTGCTTCAATCCATAAATGGATTGTTCATATACATGATTTGCTTCAGCAAATGAAACAAATCCATCTGGCTGTATCATACATACATTCTCGTCTTTCATTGAGGAAGGGCATTTCCACATCCATTTGCCAGATTTGGTAATAATAAGTCGCAATCGCAAGTAAAATCCAAATGGACTTGAGCATTACCCAGTAATAAGGTTTTATCATAGTTAACTCCTTGACTTTATTTGAAACCTTTTAAACAGGTCTGGTCTTATATGTCTTCACCTTGCCATTTTTCCCAGTCTTTCTCTTAAAGACCCATTTTCACTCTATAGGTACTATGCCTTTCGGTGGAGTAACCAGAGTCTATACTTGGTTATCATACATGGAATCTATTTCGGATTTTATGGTCATCTGCCATTTCTCTAAGTGACTACTACTCATAGCCTCATCGTATATTACTGGATCATCATCCTCTATGATGCGTACCTCATCATCATCTTCTATGATGAATCCATACCTCCTAGGTATCTTTAGTACTCTTCCAGATTTACGATTCAGTTGTGATACAATAGGTCTATCTACAGGTTCCTCGGTTTGACTTAAAGTGTTGTGTGGTTCTTGAACTTCTTCAAGATCTATTACCTTCCCACTAGCTCCTTAAATGATAAACATATTTATCTAAGAAGGCAGGGTGTTTCACAACAAACATTTTTTGCTCAGTAGGAGTATAGAACTCTTATCCTAAACTTACTTTAGGAAGTTCCACAAATCTGCACTTGTCAGATTTTGTCCCAAGCTTACCTTTTGAAACCTTTTCACATAAGCTGGACAACCCCTTATCTTAACACACTTAAGACTAGGAATCATCCCTCTTCATAACTCATATGAAGTTTTGGGGCTGGATTTTGAGGTTACCTTATTTTGTAGATATGCAGCCGTTTATAGGGCATAACCCCAGATGGATACTGGAATGTCGGTAAAAATCATCATGGACTGCACCATGTCCAACAAGGTACGATTTCTCCTTTTACATACACCAATCAATTATTACGTATCAGGAGGTGTCCATTATGAGAAAATGCCATTTTGAGATGATCTAGAGACTCATTGCATAAGTATTCCTTCCTTGATCTGATCAAAAAATCTTAATACATTGCCAATTTGTTTCACTTCTGAATTCTTTGAACCTTTCAAATGATTCAGATTTGTATTTCATCAAACACATATTCAACTCTTTGAATGATCATCTCTTTTTCTTTTACTAGTTTGTTCAATTCGCAAAATTATTTTTCATATAAGTCAAGTATACGAAGTCCATCAAGTAATCTTCTACTTCTATACAAAATATTATTATTATAAATAGAACAAACATTGTTCTTAAATATAATAGCAACACCTTCATTGTCCAACAACGGAATAGAAATAATGTTTCTAAATAGAACTGGAACATAATAACAACTTATCAACTTAATAGACTTGCCCGTAGGCAACACTAAACTATAATACCTACGACTAGTGCAGCAACCATTGCTCCATTCCCCACACGTAAGATTACTTCCTCTTTGTTTAGCCTTCTACTTCTACTTGTTCTTTGCATTAGATTACATACGTGAGAACTACAGCCGGTATCCAATACCCAAGTAGAACCTTGACTTACAAAAAGATTTATTTCAATCATAAATAAACTTATATCTATAACTGAAGCTTCACTAAACTTCTTCTGGTTAGCCTCCGCAAGATGCTCCTTACAGTTTTTTTTCTAGTATCTAGGCTTATTACAGTGGAAACAAATGTTTTTGCTATCCGCATCAGTTTTGTTCTTATTGTCCTTTGTTTTTGCCTTTCATTATACCTTCTTAAAATTGTTCTTCTTTTCAGAAGATCCTTTGACCCTCTTCCGCTTCTTGGAAGAATCATTTACCAGTAAGGCTTGGTCTTTCTTAGTTGGAAAGTGACTCTTTACAATTTTCAACATGTTAAGCAACTCAGGCAGGCTGACATCTAGGTTGTTCATATGAAAAATTCACAACAAATTGTGAGAAAGAGTCTAGAATTGATTGCAAGATCAAATCTTGGATCAACTCTCCATCCATTACAAAACCCAGTTGTCCCAATTTTTCAATCAGATTAATTATTTTTGAGGACATTTATCTATACTGCAGTGCCATCGGTTATTCTAGATCGGAAGAGCTCATTAGATATCTAATATCTAGCAGTCCTACTTTCCTCACCATACAACTCCTTGAGGTGTAGGAGTACAGTAGGAGCATCCATAGTTTCATACTGACGCTGAAGCTCGTTACTCATGGATGTGAGAATAATACATTGAGCCAACTATGCATCATCTTGTCACTTTCTAAAAGTAGTAATCTCTTCCTCAGAGGCATAGTCTGCAACCATTGCAAGGATAGACATATTAAAGATATAAGATAGCTTTTCAGCCTTGAGAACTATTCTCAGAATCATTAACCAGTCCGTGTAGTTCAGTCCGATTTATTAGCATCTAATATGCTACGCAGTGATAGTGACTTAGACATTGTAAAATTCTGCTAAATGAAATTGTAATTTAACAATATTTTAGCATACATTCATTTCTCAATTACAAAAAAAAATTAGGTCTTTATTTAAATTGGTATCTCCCACTATTTTCATTAAAACTATATTACCCTCAATATATAGTTCGGCAAATCTAGTTAAAAATTTGCTAGTGAGAATAAGGATCTCATTTCAAATGTATATAGCCTTGTGTGATACAACAAACTATATATAAATAAATAGAACTATTGTCAATTACATCACCATGTAACTCCTTATATTTTGCCGCTTAGATTATTTTGATCAAGTGTGACACATCCAAATCAAAATTATCCAAGTTAAGTCCAACCTAGCACTTCCATATATGTGAAGAGAAAAATACCGTCCTTGTGTGACATGACAAAACAATAATGTTCAATTCCTTAATAAGCATCAAATTTGATAAGGAAACATATTAGGTATTTAATATTTGCCTTGTGTGACACAACAAACTCATATTAAATATCCAATACTCTATCACTTTACCGTGCTAGAAGGCGACATTCGATATTCTAAATATCTTTGAACGTTACAACTTAATATAATTTCTTTGAGGGGTTTGTTATTATTTGTCTCATCTTAATTAGCGCGCATGCACATATATATATTAAATACGCGTCATATTATTTAACATGCGAAGCATGTTTTATAATATAATATATATATATATATATATATATATATATATATATATAGTAGACATGCACATATAGAATATTATATTCTATCCGGATTGATTATGGACTTTTATTCTAGTTTGGTTCACTAGAGCCACCAAGTGAACCAAAAGGTCAAACCTAGGGTGCAAGAACTGAATTTAAATATAACTATTATATTTAAATCCCAGGCTCCATTACAAACGAGTCTTCAAGCGCTCCTTGCTCATTTGTCTCCAATTCTTCAAGTAATTTTAACTAAACCTATTACAATTACTATTTACAATAAATAGAAACATTGATCAGTAGTCAAGGGGAAGTACATAGGAGGGAGATATAATTTACATTAAGAAAAATTAGAGAAGACGAGGTACGCAGACCCCATTTATAAAACACAAGCATCCTCATAAAATAAAATCCAATCATCCATTGGTCAGTAGTCTATAATCAATCCCATTTATTATCATACATATCATTATATGCATCAATAAATAACATTCATCTCATGAATAATAAAACCATTCCATATATGCATTGATATCATTTAATGGGCAATATTAATTAGTTTAAAATTTAATACCAAATCAAATTAGTTTGCATTAAATCCAATTTTAACTCCAATTTGTTTAGTATAAAATCCAATTTCAACTCTAATTAGTTAGCATGAAATCCAATTCCAACTCTAATTAGTTAGCAAGAAATTCAATTCTAATTAAAATAAACATCTTTATTCTAATCCAATTCTAAATTAAAATAAACTCCTTTATTTTTAATTTAGAATTACTAAAAAAATATGAAATTCAATTTCAATTAAAATAAATATTTTATCTTAATTTG
Organism: Aralia elata; assembly: GCA_034770075.1. Lineage (NCBI taxonomy): Eukaryota > Viridiplantae > Streptophyta > Magnoliopsida > Apiales > Araliaceae > Aralia > Aralia elata. The sequence goes on along the minus strand of CM068380.1, from coordinate 39,200,701 downwards.
AAATTAATGAAAATTAAAAAATCGGATTTTCTACTAGACCGACGCGCCCCGCGCTACCGCGGCAGAACCCCGGCGCGCCCAGCGCCATGGCGAAATTCTAGTTTTCCAAATTTTTTGCAAATCGCGATTTGTTTTGTGTTTTCCTCCAAAAAACAAGATTTTATAACAACAATAATACTCAATTAAATTGATCTAAACATATACCCATACATATACGGAATCAAAACAATTAATAATTCACATAAAGTTTGGCTCTGATACCACTGTTAGGTTTGTAAAATTACGCGAGCATGCAATCAAATTACACAAATATAGCAGAAGCATGATAAAATCAGATTTTTTAAATTTATACAAACCATCACCATGATCTTTCTTTATGTGCAATTATCAATTAAACGAAAGAGATAGAGAATAAGAATTATACCCTTGTAGAACCATGCTTACTCGGGTACAAGTTCAACTCCAAATCCTTTCGCGTTCTCCTTGAAATTCACCGATTAGATTCCTTCTTTTGATCAACGTTAGCCACCCAAGTGTTTGGCCTCTAGAGGTGATCCACCAAGGAATAATATGTATTCAAGAAAATGGGTGTTGGCAAAACCCTAGTTTCTATCTCTATAGAAATTGTAAGTACTCTCCCAACTATTGGAAATGTGTCTAACTTGTCTAACCTTTTTTCATAATAAGACTTCTCTTCTTTATAGATGTAGGTAACCCTACTAAACTATTTAGGAATATGGTTTTATTTAATTAATTAAACTCTTTTAATTAATTAGTCTCTTAATCCAATTAGGAACTTATGAGAGTACTTATATTAATTAATTCCTAAACCATTTAGAAATCAAATAATAATTATAGTAATAATATTAATAAAACCCCTCTTATTAATTTATATTTAATATTTCTAAAATATTAAATAATAAATATTAAGCTATTTAATTTATTCTATCACCATAGATTAAATAAAATATACTTAACATATTATTACGATTATGTCATTTACTTCTTAAATAAATATTTTTCTTTTACGGTGTGACCCTTTAGGTTCTCCACATTAAACCGGGTGTGAATAAATCAATTAGAATAATTCTAATCTTATTTAAATAAATAAAGAAATAAATTAAACTATTTAATTTATTTAAATAAATAATATTTATTCTACAATAAGGGTAAGCCCCATAGCGATCAACGACTTTCCAGATAATATAGATTTCAACATTAATCATAAAAGAATATTTCAGTGAATAGTTACTGTACAATTCAATCCTTCTACCATACAGTGTCTCAATCAAATATAAGACATGGAATTACTGTCAAGTCTTATTTTCTTTGATTATATGTATTTCAATTCTCAAATGCACAACTCTGATTAATGCAAATTAGAAACACCTTTCTAATTTCATTCTGCTTTGGCCAAAGACTTCTGAGTTGTCATTTATCGAATCACATAGGACACTCTACTTTTACTAGAAGTGGTAGACTATTTGTTGACCATTCACTTACCTCCATGTACAACTTATTATAACCAATCATACCCTTTGATATACCCTAAAGGTCTTAAGGGACATGTCAAAATATATAACTCATCATACACAAGATATTATGATGATCTCAAGTCTAAGGATAACTCTTACTACTATCACTTAAGGAATTCATATTGATAGACAAGTAAAACTCCATTAGGTATTCCTTTAGCGAGTCACGTTCAGTGAACTTATTCTCTAATAAGCACCTACATACTTGCTTTAGTGTCTCCACACAAATGATTATGAGATCAATCATCCTGTTCTTAAGAGCAAGCAAAGTATGTATTAATCTATCCGGATTCACTAATTCCCTTTATTGTAATCCAACGATTAGGAACGATTTTAGTTTGTGAACTATCTGGAATTTAAATCTCATTAGCATGATCATCATCATGATTCTAAAAGCATTGCTCAAAACTATGGGTATATCACACTTAATATAACAACATCATGTAGATAACGAAAATGCCTTTCATAATTAAATTCTTTTATTAATAACCGAATAAGATTACAAAGTATATGCTACATCATATCAAATATGATTGGCTTGTGTGCATACTACTTTCAACTGTTGTGTTTGATTCATGAATTGTTGTGTCTGACTCATGAATGGTTTGAAAATATCCTCCATAGATGTTCCAGAATTACAAGGTGCTGCTTGTTTAGGTTGATACTGCTGTTGAGCCTGCTGAAAACCTCCATAACTCAAGTTGGGTTGATCTCTCCATCTTGGATTATAAGTGTCGAAATAAAGATCATATTGTTGGTGATGTGGTCCTAGGAATGTCCCCACAACATTGACTTGTTAAACAACTTCATCCTCTTACAATATTGGACAAGCCTCAGTAGTATACCCTGACATTGAATAAATTCCACACACATGTGCTACTTACATGTTCCCTGCAACCATTTGTCGAACCATAGAAGTTAAATCTGAAATCTGTTGCTCAAGATTACATGTGCTTACCTTATTTACCCTTTTTGGTGAATGCTCATTCCTTGTTCTATACTGTTATGAGTTAGCTGTCATGTTTACAATTAAGTTCCTTGCAGCCTCGGGTGTCTTATCAACTAGTGCTCCTCCACTTGTTGCATCAATCATGATCCTATCCATTGACAACAGTCCCTCATAGAAGTACTGGATCAAGTGTTGATCATCAATTTGGTGAGGTGCATAGCTAAAACACAACTTCTTAAATATTTCCTAGTACTCATAGAGAGTCTCTTCATTGAACTGCCTGATTCAACATATCTCATTCCTTATGTTATCCGCTCTTGAAGTAGGAAAGAACTCCCCCAAAAATAGCCTCTACATCTCATTCCATGATTTAATCGATCTTGAAGGAAGATAATACAACTAGTCCTTAGCCAAATCTACTAATGAGAATAGAAAAGCTCTAAGATTTATCTATTATTCTGTTACTCCTTATCGCTTCATAGCGGAGCATACCATATGAAACTCCTTTAGGTGCTTGTATGGATCTTCACCTATAAGACCACAAAAAGTAAGCAAAATGTGTATTAGTCCTGATTGCAATTCAAAAGAAGCATCTAAAGTAGGATATTCAATACACAATGCTGGTTAATCGAAATTAGTAGTAGCTAATTCTTTCAAAGTCATGTTGTTGTTGGCAGCAGCCATCTATTATTCGTCTGAATCTGCAGTGGTGCTTTAATCTCTGGATCAAATTTCAATTCAAGAAAATAAGAGGATCGAGTCCTAAACTAAAAATGAAAATAAAAGAAAATAAAGAATAAATAAAGACAATTAACACTCCCCGGCAATGACGCCAAAATTTGGAAGTTGTCGTTAACACTCTAAAATTAAACCTTTCTCATACTCTATGAACATAAAATTCGATACAACTGAGAGTGATGTTGTCTTATATTTATCCTAATGTTTTAAGGGGGGTTTGAGTTCAATTAACTAATTAATGAAAACAATATGTAAAATGACGTGAATAGTCAATGAATTTAAACTCCAGTTCTTTAGTTCAGTATCACCTTTTTACAACAATAGAATAATCAAGTGTAACATTATTTACCCTTTAATGAAACTAATAGTCCTAGCTAACAATAAGCTCTGCTAACCGAAATTCCCCTTAGATTATCACTCAATGAAACAAGCTCTTCACAAGATTCTAACTATCATTCAACCTGGAACAAGCTTTCTAGACTTAATATAACAGCAGCATTAAGAATTAGGGAACTAGACTATTCCAAACAACAATCACATAAGCTCGTATTGTTTAACTTGTCTTCTGATAATCTTAGCAATACTCAAAAGTTTGTTCACAATCATGTATTACTAATTACTATTTGTGATTAAGAACAATATCAATTACACGTAATACTATTCCTTAATCTAGAAGATGATATTAGTTAACTAATTTAATTATGCAGAAATCAAATCAATTAAGCCAAATAACATTCAACAATCAAATTAGATTATCAAGAATGAATTTCATATAAGAAGGAATAAATAATGAATACTCAATTAACCATTAATTGTAAAATAAAGTTCTACATCCCTTAGAACTGAAATAGAAAACGTTTAACTTGACATGCCTTTAATCTTGCTCTAAAACTAGGGTTTGTAATTATAAAAGATAAGGTCCTTAAAACTTGACTAGGAACATCTATTTATACTCCTAGATCACATCCTAGTTACATTAGAATTTGAAAAGATAGATAAAATACCTTAAATCGTGCACAAATCTGATGAATCCGCACTATTTGGCCGGGGCCTCGCTTGTGACTTGGGACTCATTTTTGTACTAAAAACGAGGTTGGGGCCTCGTTCTGCAGAGAAGTCTGGGTCGGGGCCTCATTTTTGTACTATAAATATAACGCCCCCGAAAATCGGGTCTTACCTTGAACCCGATCCCATCGCATCACGGTACAACCCATGCAACATAGACTTACTACAAATATGTAATTACAATAATATTACAACATATTTTCATCTAATCCCATGCACGAAGACCTTAAATAATACACTTATGATCAAGATTGAATAAATACCATGATCATTTACAAAATCTCCTGTGTGAACGCAAGGTTCAGATTCTGACTTTATTCAATCCTTGAATATATACAATGTTATTCAACAAGTATACATTCGTAAAAAAAATGTCCTTTGTACATCATCGTCACCCTTGAAGGTTACTATAACAAGTAACTAAACATAATCACGTCTTATCTACTATAATGGATAACCTTCATTTTTAACTCAAGGTTTACATAGTCAAATTCACGTACATCATATATCGTGATCATAGCTAAATAATTACAATAAAGGAATATTTAGCAACCTTCATGTTTTCATGCGCCTCTAATCCTTATCATCATGATATCAAGATAATTGCATTGCATCATAAATCTGCAAAAGTTTTATTTTTGCAAGAATGAGCACGACGGCTCAGCAAGAACTAACAGTTTTCACATTTCATGCTTCATGTAACACATAAGTTTGCACTTTATCCATGCATCATGATTCTCATACTATGCATCTTACTCATGCATTATAAATCTTATGCAATTCATTTATATATATGCATCATGTCTCTCATAGCATACCTCATGCATCTCACATTGTATATTTACAATAATTCAAGTTCCACGTAGAAAACAATATAGTCACATAATTGCACATTGTGCACACTTTAATCATGCTCGCATATAATCCACATAATAGTGAAAGATTTAGTAATCAAGTCATGTACACCAATACATTTAAACAAGTCAACAAGTTACTGAAAGAACTTGCCTTAAGCGTTCCTTGCCAAATCATTCTAGCTCGTCCTTCAAATATCATACACAATTTATTTAACAATAAAATACCAATTAGCCACTAAAAAGGCTTCACATAATGGTTTAAACTATAATAATTCTTATCTCATATTGTTCGCGTACTATAAATTAATAAATGTGATTAACTCTAAAACGTTACTCGATGTCGCGTCGTTTGAAAATGTTACGACCCTTATCATCATCAACACATATTGGTTACATTAACCCCATTTCGTATCTTATAATGTTCGTTTCATTTGAATCGAAACACTATTTAAGTTCATTAACACTTTACGCGGCGTTTCGACGTTTACACGTCACATGCCTAATTCGCCTATTTTGCATGTGTTTAGCATGCTCATACATTGGGTTATAACACTCCACAATGTTTCATTATTATTTGAAACAAAATATTAAACAAGGTTATACACACTTGTTACGGCGTTACGACGTTTGCACGTCCATACGCCACACTTGTCTATTCGAACGCCCAAGTGACACGCGATTGCGTACGCTTAGCACGCCCATTCGAATTGTCTAATACCCAATGGTTAATGTTAAGTATCATTATAAATCATAATAATCATGTTTTGGAAGTTAGAACATCATTTTACAGGGTTGGGGGCATTACGTGTGCAAATGCGCATGCCCGACGCCTTCCGATTGACCCCAATTACGCATCAGTCCTATAAATGGCTAATTTAGGCCATGATACAGACCTCAAATCAAAAAACTTAAAAAAAGAAAGTTGTAGGTCTACTCTTCCTCTTTCCGAATCATCTTGAATCATCAAATTTCGAGTTCGTATGAGAAAGTTATGCCTATTTTACTATAGGAGGTCAAAACAGTCCACTCGGGCATGTCTGCGCCTGACACGTGTACGGCGTAACTGCGCCCAATTTGGCCTTATGAACAGCGCAGCTGCGCCATGCATACAGGCCACAATCTGCAGAATTCTCCAGACGCGAATTTCTGACCTCTTTTCACTCCGATCTCCATAACTTCTTCCATACACGTTCAAATTGGTTCATTTCGAACTCTATGGACTCCTAACTCATGGGGCTACAATATATCAAAAATTTAGAGCTACCCATTAACATAACATGGCCAAATCTTAAGTCAAAGTACTAAGTTCGTATTCTGTTTTAGGTGTTCTAAATGTTCTTTACTAAAATCAACACCAAATCTTCGTTTTTACATCTTTTTACTCGATTCCAGCTGGGTTAGCTTCGTAACCCATGGAGCTACAATACCATAGCAACAAATAAAATTAACAAACATGAAATCATAGCTTTATAGTCCTCTAAAAAGTCCGAATGTCCAAAAAGTCCATTGTTCTTCATCCTCCTTACGCATAGGTACGGATTTCTTCTATTTTTGTTCCACTTTGATATTATTAATGGCTTACATTATCTCTTAACAACATTTACAAACATCTAGAACAAACAAAAACAACAAGAATCGTTCAAAAATCGTCCGTGAGCTAAAAAGCTCTAAAAACCAAAAACTTTGGAAAATCTTTTACAAAACTCAAACGAAATGGATTTAATGAGATGTTACCTCTATAAATCTCTTATAGATGATAGAGAAGGTAGCTAGGGTTTATTAGAGTGGCTTGAAGCTCTTCCTCTTCATCTTCTCTTCCACCCACACTCTCTTCTTCTTCTCTTCCTTTTCTCCTTCTTCTTCTTCTTCCTTGTTCTTCTTCCTTGCTTCTACAGGAATTTTCTCTCTCTCACTCTCTCTCTCTCTATCTTCCATCTGCAGCAACAAGGTACGGAATGGGAGGAGAGAATAAATGATTGAATGATTTGGAAGAAGTGGAGGAATTTTGGGAGGAAATGGGTTTGTGGCTCAAGAAGGCCAACAATTCAAGCTTGCCGGCAAGCTCCTTTATCTCTCAATTCTAATTGGTCTAAAATAGGGGGTTGGTTCCCTCTTGGAGTAACAAGCCAAAATAAATACCCAAATACACCAAATTATATCCGAAAACTCCCATTTTTGTACTCAATTTGGTAAATAACTCTACCCAAAATTAAAATGGGTACTCCCATAAATTATTGGGATGCATAAAAATAATTATTATGGATTTGTCCAATTATTCGGAACACCCATATAATACATTTCGGATACGGATAAAATCACGTATCAGCTCAAATAAAATTTTTGACACTTAAAAAAATTATTCGTACGCATACACGTATTTATAAAATTTATTAAAATCAAAAAAGACACCAAAAATATTGTGCGTGAATAGTGCCTCGGGAAATGTGTCCCGCAAATAGTGATTTTGCGATTCTTCGCGAAATCATGTAATCACTCCTACGGTTCAATAACGCATAAAAATTCATACATTGACATCACCCAGGTTATAAAATAACCTTTAAACATGTCACATAAAAATAATATTTAATCCATTTAATAATATTAGTAAACCCAAATTACAAGGGTATTCATGATTCGCGATCGTTGCTCTTCACGATTAACTCCCCATAATCATATACATCATCGCACACATATCTCGCCCATAACTTGGGTTAGCGTCTTTATAACAAATAACTCGTTCAATAATATTTTTCTTTAACTATTTATTTAATCCAATAAATAGTATTCTAGCGATATTTTTCGAAACCGCCAAATTAGCTTATACGAAAACTTTCATACTTACTAATCATCGTCTACACATAACCTAGGTTATAATATAACCTTTAAACTCTTAACACATAATATTAATAATAAAAGTTCATTTTATTCATTAATATCCATAAGCTCGAATTACCAAGCTACCAACGGCTCGCGATCGTTACAATTATTAACTAGTAACTCAATCATTCTGAATCTATGTATATATATTTCACATTTATATATACATATTAAGCTCACCAATTAAATCACATAAATATATATCACACATATATATTCAAACGCGACTCGTAATAAGAATTATTCTATATTAAACTCTTATTATAATTATTCTCCAAAATCCGGGTTGTCACAATAAACGAGACTGGTGCCTCATCTGACAAATAAGTCTTCTTTTTCCATTTTAAGCTCCAAATCCTCCTGAAATTAATAAACACCTTAATAAGTCCACATATACATAAAACATGTAATAAAACCAAAAATAAAGGAATCAAAATAATAGAATATTATGCACTCATCAGCATGTCTTTGCAACACATACTAAAGACACCCAATAATCATATTATCTTTGTTGGATTGCAGAAACAAGATGAAAGCATACAATCTAATTGAAACGCAACGGAAACATACAGTAAAAGCAATTTAAATTTTTCTGCAATTCCAAAAATCACCTTATGCAATATTATTAATTAAACAACAACGAAGAAGAAATTATATTTTTGCAGATTCAACCTTTGAACAGCTACAAGTTCACCTCCCTTACTCCTTCGCGTTCTTCTTTAATTCCTCGAATCAAACGTTCGTTACAATAGTGTGCAACGCCCAAGAGGTGATCCACAAAGAGTATATTGATTGAAAAAGAAGAATTTAGGTTCTACTTGACCTTGGGTGGCTAATCCTAGTTTTCTCTCCTAACTATTTAGGGTTTTGAGAATACTTACAAAATTGCATTAGTCTATCCCACAATAAGACCCATCTTATTTATAGACTAACCATTTTCCTAAACCATTTAGAAATTAGGGTTTTATATAATTCCCAATCTAATGAGGAATTTTAATAATAATAATAAGACTCCTCTTATTTATTTATAGTTTAGTATTTCTCCAAATACTATATTATTATTATTTAGTCAATTTAATAATAATAATAATAATAATAATTATAATTATAATAAGATGACTACTCTTATGAATTTATAATTTAGTATTTTTTTTAAATACTTAAATATAAATATTAAGCTATTTAATTTATTCCACTAATAAATTAAATATACTTAATTTATTATTATTAAGTCAATCACTTCTAAAATCATATTTCTCTCTTTTATGGTGTGACCCTCTAGGTCAATATTAAACCGATAAGTAGAATAAATAAATTAGAACAATTCTAATATTATTTATAATGAATTAAACTCCTTTAATTCAAATATAAATGAATAATATTTATTCTACATCATGAGTGACACCTTATAAATAATGTATCATGACTATCCGGATAATATGAATTCAACGTCTAATCATAGAGGATTATCACAAAAAATACAAAGAACCTATTTTATGAATAGTTACCGTACAATTCAATTCTTTTACCATGCAATGTCCCGATCAAATATAAAACGTGAAATTATTGTTAAGTTTTATTTATTTGATCATATGTATTTCGATTCTAAAATGAACAACCCTAGTTAATGTAAATTAGAAACTCCTTTCTAATTTCCATTTAACCCTGGCCAGGAATTTCTGAGTTGCCACTTTATCGAATCACATAGGACATTCTCTCCCTTTACTGGAAGTGGTAGATCCTTTATTGATTATTCACTTATCTCTATATATACTTTATTATATCCGAACATACCCTACAATATACCTTAGAGTATTAAGGAATATGACAAAACATAACTCAGTATATATAAGATACTATAATGATCTCACGTCCAAAGATCACTTGTACTACTATCACTTTAGGAACACCTATGACAGGCATGTAAAACTCCATTAGGGTTTCTTTATTCAAGTCACGTTCAGTTAACTTATTCTCCAATAAACACCTACATACTTGCTTTAGTGTGTCCACACAAATGATTATGAGATCAACCATCTTTTTCAACAAAGCAAGCATAGTATGTACTAATCTATCCGGAATCAGTAATCCCACATTAGTGATCTAACGATTAGGAACATTTTAGTTTTGAGTTATCTTGAATTTAGATGTCATTAACATGATCAACATCATGATTCTAAAAGCATTGCTTGAAAACTATGGATTTATCACATTTATTAATTCAACTGATTAACATGGATAAAGAATGTCTTTTATTAAATAAATTCTCTTATTAATAAATGAATAAGATTACAAAGTAAATTCTCATGCTTGAGGGCATACTACTTTCAATCTCCCACTTGCACTAAAGCTAATCGCCCTGATATCTAATACCCATCTTCTTTAAGTGACGATCAAACTGCTGCTGAGTTACCGCTTTAGTAAATGGATCTGCTATGTTGTTCTTAGAGTCCACTCTCTCTAAGGTGACATCTCCTCTTTCCACGATTTCTCTAATCAGATGAAGCGCCACAACACATGCTTGAATTTCTGATGAAACATGGGTTCCTTAGCTTGTGCAACAGCTCCAGTGTTGTCACAATATACAGGCACTGGTCCTTGTATGCTAGGAACAACTCCAAGTTTAGTAATGAACTTCTTCATCCAAACAGCTTCCTTTGTAGCTTCACTTGCAGCTATGTACTCTGCTTCTGTCACTAAATCAGCAACCATGTGATGCTTGAAACTTTTCCAACTCACTACACCACCATTTAGGATAAAGACATAACCTGAGGTGGATTTGTTATCTTCTTGGTCAGTCTAAAAACTTGAGTCTGTATAGCTCTCTAGTTTCAAATCAGACCCACCATACACTAGAAACACATCCTTAGTTCTTCTTAACTACTTTAGGATGTTTTTCACCACTTTTTAATGTTCTTCTCTAGGATTAGACTGATATCTGCTTATCACACCAAGTGTATAAGCAACATCAGGTCTCGTACATATCATCCCATACATGATAGATCCTATTGTCGAAGCATAATGTATCTTACTCATGCGATCTCTCTCTTTAGGTGTCTTTGGGGACATTTTCTTGGAGAGACTCACTCCAAAACTCATCGGTATGAGTCCTCTTTTAGAGTTTTCCATGTTAAACTTCTTTAACATTGAATCAATGTACGTTCCTTGGGTCAAGCCAAGCATCTTTTTAGATCTATCTCTATAGATTTTTATCCCCAAAATGTAGGATGCTTCTCCCAAGTCCTTCATGGAGAAGTGTTTAGACAACCATATCTTTACTGATTGTAGCATTGGAATGTCATTCCCTATAAGTAATTTATCATCAACATATAGTATCAGGAATGCCATAGCGCTCCCACTAATATTCTTGTATACACAAGGTTTATCCTCGTTTTTAATAAATTCAAACTCTTTAATTGTCTCATCAAAACGGATGTTCCATCTGCGAGAAGCTTGGTTCAATCCATAAATGGATCGTTATAGTTTACAAACTTGATTTGTTCTAACTTTTGAAACAAATCCCTCTAGTTGTATCATGTATACATCCTCTTCTAGTTTCCCATTGAGGAAGCCTGTTTTCATGTCCATTTGTCAGATCTCTTAGTTATAGTAAGCTGCAATCGCAAGCAAAATCCAAATGGACTTTGTAACGACCCCAATCCGGGTCACCTTGACCTCGGGTCCGGTTCGTCACGATACTACATAAACAATACAATTCTTACTACATAAATGTAATCTCTATAATATTACAATACATATTAATCTACTCCCAGGTTTTCTAACCTTTAATCGTACACATCATTCTAAATCAGAGTATATAATACATCAACTTGTAAATAATAGTGTAATATTAAATAATATAATATCGCAACATAGACTTCAGTTTCTCGTTTAAATGCCTTTTCTGCAGTCATCTTCTTTTGACCATCCAAGTCCTTTTTCGCTAGCTGCAAGAATCTGTTTGTGGCGTGGGTGAGCAAAAATATTGCCCGTAAGTTTAACAGTTACACATAACACATAAATCATGTATCATGCATGCTTCATAATATACCCATGTATAACAGTTATACATGTAAACATATTAACACATAAGTCATATATCATCATGTTTTTCACTGCACGATATAAAGTTTAATTGAACAGTTGAAATGAACATATCAGCTTAAATTAACAGTTCATAGCATGTTATAATGTAACAACGCATTAACATATAATGACATTTTACACATAAGAGCAAGTTCTGAAAAACTTGTCTGGACTGCATAACCAGTTTACGCTAACATGTCGTGTTCCTTACACGACCCACATGGTATGTGAGATCAATAACTCAATATTAGTCACACTTGACTCAATGCTTAAATCTTATTTTTAAGATGTTTACTTCCTTTTATCACCTTTATGTTAAATAACATCGACTCTCAATTAGTTACTTATAGCGTTTAATCATTTTAGTTTAAATCAAACTATGTACTGGTTTTTATGATACCAAACTTTAACTAAATTTCTTTCTGACACTTGCTTTAGCATCCATAACACATATTACACATGTCTGGATTTTTAAAAACAATCTATTCTTCTAATTGGGTTTATTTTTCAAACAATACGTTTTTCTTTGCCGACGAACGTTAACGAACGCCTAAACTTCATTTTCATAACCATTTTCATTAAAAAGGCTACAAAATCAATACAAAAGGCGTAATTACATAAATTTAAGTCATCTAACCTTGTTTCACCATTAACTTCTTAAAATGGCCAAAAATGACCTTTGAGTTAGATTTTCATCCAATTAAACTAGTTTTTTTATATAAAAACCAATATAGAGTTCATTAGACTCCTTTCTCATATCTACTAAAACAAGTCACTCATAACCTTTCTGGATTCATATTAACCACACATGAATCTATACATACTTTATTTAAAATTATTTTTGTTTAATTGAAGTATATATTTACCAACTAAACTAGTTTTATGAAATCAAAACATAGTTCTTACATCTTCTTTGACTTTAGCATGTTATATATTACTCCAAGCACATAATACCATTACTTGGACACTTTTAAATCTCAATGTTTAGAAATACAAATTCTCTTAGGCATTTTATCGAGCATGTTGTATACATTCATTAACAATTTACATGTTATGAACTACATATAAGCACATAACATCAATATTTATCCATCCTTATACACCAGATTCACTATGATCCCCAACATGTCAAAGTATGCCATCACATAACAAAATATATCATTTTCTAAAATTTTACTTCAAATAAAATTATAAAATTTATTTTCACAATTTCTTTCACAAAACGTTATTTTCGTTTTTAATGTAACTCCTTCGTTACATGACCCTTTTTGTTCCTTCTTATATCAAATTTGTTAGGTTTGTATAATGTGAACATGCAATCAAATTATATAAATAAAGCGGAAGCGCGATAAAATCAGATTTTAAAATTTTATACAAACCATCACCATGATCTTTCTTTATGCACAATTATTAATTAAACGAAAGAGATGGAGAATAAGAATTATACCCTTGTAGAATTCTAGCTTCCTCAGGTACAAGTTTACCTCCAATTCCTTCGCGTTCTCCTTGAATTCCACCGATTAAATTCCTTCCTTTGATCAACGTTAGCCACCCAAGTGTTTGGCCTCTAGAGGTGATCCACCAAGGAATAATACTTGTTCAAGAAGATGGGTTTTGGCAAAACCCTAGTTTCTATCTCTATAGAAATTGTAAGTACTCTCTACAATTCTTATGCAAGAGTGTGTAACCCTAATCTATGATAAGACTTTTCTTATTTATAGATGTAGGAAAACCCTTCCCTAAACTATTTAGGATTAGGGTTTCTATTCTAATTAAACTCCTTTAATTAAATTAAACTACTAGTCCAATTAGGAATTCATGTGAGAGTAATTCTATTAATTAATTCTCAATCCCTATTAGGAGTTAAATAATAGTAATAGTAATACTAATACTAATAAGACTCATCTTACTAATTTATATTTAATATTTCTAAAATATTAAATAATAAATATTAAGCTATTTAATTTATTCTATCTACATAGACTAAATTAAATACACTTAACTTATTATTACAATTATGTCATTTACTTCTTAAATAAATATTTTCCTTTTACGGTGTGACCATTTAGGTTCTCCATATTAAACCGGTTGTGAATAAATCAATTAGAACAATTCTAATCTTATTTAAATAAATAAATTAAACTATTTAATTCATTTAAATAAATAATATTTATTTTACAATAAGGGTGAGCCCCCTTAGCGATCAACGACTTTTCAGATAATATAGATTTCAACATTAATCATAAAAGAACCTTTCAGTGCATAGTTACCGTACAATTCAATCCTTCTACCATACAATGTCCCAATTAAATATAAGACATAGAATTACTGTCAAGTCTTATTTTATTTAATTATATGTATTTTGATTCTCAAATGCACAACCCTAAATAATGCAAATTAGAAACTCTTTTCTAATTTCATTCTGCCTTGGCCAAGGACTACTGAGTTGTCATTTATCGAATCACATAGGACATTCACATCTTTTACTATACGTGGTAGATTCTTTGTTGATCATTCACCTATCTCCATATACAACTTATTATACTCAATCGTACCCTTTGTTATACCCTAAAGGTCTTAAGGGACATGTCAAAGTATAACTCATCATACACAAGATACTATGACGATCTCAAGTCCAAGGATCACTTGTACTACTATCACTAGAGGAATTCCTATTGACAGGCGAGTAAAACTCCATTAGGTATTCCTTAGCGAGCCACGTTCAGTGAACTTATTCTCCAATAAGCGCCTGCATACTTGCTTTAGTGTCTCCACACAAATGATTATGAGATCAATCATCCTCTTCATAAGAGCAAGCAACATATGTACTAATCTATCCAGATTCACTAATCCCCTTTTTAGTAATTCAACGATTATAAACGATTTTAGTTTGTGAGCTATCTAGAATTTAGATCTCATTAGCATGATCACCATCATGATTCTAAAAGCATTGCTCAAAACTATGGGTTTATCACATTTAATATAACATCACTATGTAGATAATACAAAATGCCTTTAATAACCGAATACGATTACAAAGTATATGCTACATCATATCAAATATGATTGGCTTGTATGCATACTACTTTCAATCTCCCACTTGCACTAAAGCCAATCGCCATGGTATCAAATACCTTTCTTCTCTAAGTGACAATCATCCTGCTGTTTGGATAAAGCTTCAGTAAATGGATATGCAATGTTGTTCTTGAGAGTCCACTATCTCTATAGTGACTTTTCTTCTTTCAATGATTCCTCTAATCAAATGAAAGTGCCGCAACACATGTTTGAATCCAAGATGAGACTTAGGAACTATTCTTAGTTCTGTGATGAACTTTTCATCTAAACAATCAACTTGCAGCTTCACTTACAGCTATATACTTTGTCTTTGTCACTAAATCAGCAACTCTTTGCTATTTTAGAACCTTTCCAATTCACTGCACCAACATTCAAGGTAACAATTTACCCTAAAGTGGATTTGTTATCGTCTTGGTCAGTCTGAAAAACTTGAGTCTGTTTAGCACTCTAGTTTTAATTCAGACCTACCATGAATCACGATCACATCTTCAATACCGGTTAAGTGCTTAAGATGTTTATCACTATCTTATAGTGATCTTCTCCAGAATATGACTGATCAACATCAGGCCTTGTATATTCATTGCATACATGATAGTAACTCATGCGATCTCTCTTTAAATTGGAGACAATTTTATATAGATTCACTCCATGGCTCATCATCATGAGACCTCTCTTGGAGTTTGCCATGCTAAATGCCTTTAGCATCAAATGAATATACGTTCATTGGGTCAAGCCGAACATCCTTTTAAATCTATCTATATAGATTTATATCCCCAATTTATAGGATGTTCCTCCCAAGTTATTCATGGAGGAATGTTTAGACAATTTTATCTTTACTGATTGTAGCATTGGTGTGTCATTCCTTATCAGTAATATATCAACATATAATACTAGGAATGTCACAGTGCTCCCACTGACCCTTTTGTACACACTAGGTTCATTCTCGTTTTTGATAAAATCAAACTCTTTTGAGTGTCTCATCAAAATGAACGTTCCATCTTTGAGAAGCTTGCTTCAATCCATAAATGGATCATTGTAGCTTAAAACACGATTTGCTTCAACCTTTGAAACAAATTCCTCTGGCTGTATCATACATACATTCTCCTCAAGTCTTCATTGAGGAAGGACGTCTCCACATCCATTTTGCTAGATTTCGTAATAAGTTGCAATCACAAGCAAAATCCAAATGGACTTGAGCATTACTCAGTAATAAGGTTTTATTACAGTCAACTCCTTGACTTTATTTGAAACCTTTTAAACAGGTATGGTCTTATAGGTCTCCACCTTGCCATTTGTCCTAGTCTTTCTCTTTAAAAACCCATTTACACCCTCTAGACACTATGCCTTTCAATGGAGTAACCAGAGTCTATACTTGGTTCTCATACATGGAGTCCATTTTCGGATTTCATGGCCATCTGCCATTTCTCTAAGTGTCTTCTACTCATAGCCTCATCGCATATAACTGGATCATCATCTTCTATGATGCATACCTCATCATCATCCTCTATGATGAATCCATACCTCCTACGTATCTACGGTACTCTTCCAGATTTATGATTCGGTTGTGGTACAATAGGTCTATCTACAGGTCCCTCGGTTTGATTTAAAGTGATTTGTGGTTCTTGAACTCTTTCAAGATCTATTACCCTCCCACTAGCTCCTTCAATGATAAACATCTTTATCCAAGAAGGCAGCGTATATGATTATAGTAATAATGCCATAAACTTTCTTTAGGATATCCCACAACTCTGCACTTGTCAAATTTTGTCCCAAACTTATCTTTTGAAACCTTTTCACATAAGTTGGACAACCCCTTATCTTAACATACTTAAGACTAGGAATCCTCCCTATCCATAACTTTTATAGAGTCTTGGGGCCGAATTTTGAGGTTACCTTATTTTGTAGATATGCAGCCGTTTCTAGGGCATAACCCCAGAAGGATACTGGAATGTCGGTAAAAATCATTATGGACCTTACCATGTTCTATATGGCATAATTTTCCTTTTTAGATACACCAATAAATTATTTCGTATCATGAAACGTCCATTATGAGAAAAATACCATTTTGAGATGATCTAGAAACTTATTGCACAAGTATTCCTTCCTCGATCTGATCAAAGAATATTAATACTTTGTCAATTTGTTTCACTTCTGAATTCTTTGAACCTTTCAAATGATTCAGACTTGTATTTCATCAAATACACATATTCAACTCTTTGAATGATCATCTCCTTTTCTTTTACTAGTTTGTTCAATTTGCAAAAAAAAAAATTCATGTAAGTCAAGTTTACAAAGTCCATCAAATGATCTTCCAGTTTCAAACAAAACATTATCATTATAAATAGAACAATAATTGTTCTTAAATATAATACCAGAACCTTCCTTGTCCAACAACGGAAGTAATAATGTTTCTTAAGAGAACTGGAACATAATAACAACTTATTAACTTAACAGACTTGCCCGTAGGCAATGCTAAACTATAAGTTCCTACGGCTAATGTAGCAACCATTGCTCCATTCTCCACACGTAAGATTACTTACTCTTTGTTTAGCTTTTTACTTCTGCTTAGTCTCTGCATTGGATTGCATATGTAAAAACTATAGCCGGTATCCAATACCCAAGTAGAACCTTGACTTACAAAAAGATTTATTTCAATGATGAACAAACCTATATCTGTAACCGAAGCTTCATTGAGCTTCTTCTGGTTAACCTCTGCAAGATGCTCCTTACAGTTTCCTTTCTAATGTCCAGGCTTATTGCAGTGGAAGCAAACTCCTTTGCTATCTGCATCAGTTTTGTTCTTAGTGTCCTGAGTTATTGCCTTTTCTTATACCTTCTTTTAATTGTTCTTCTTTTAAGAAGATCCTTTGGCCCTCTTCCGCTTCCTGGAAGAATCATCTACCAGTAAGACTTGGTCTTTCTTAGTTGGAAAGTGACTCTTTACAGTTTTCAACGTGTTTAAGCAACTCATGCAGGTTGACATATAGCTTGTTCATGTGAAAAATTCACAACAAATTGTGAGAAACCGTCCAGGAGTGATTGCAAGATCAAATCTTGGATCAACTCTTCATCCAATACAAAACCCAGTTGTCCCAATTGTTCAATCAGATTGATCATTTTTAGGACATTTGTCTATACTGTAGTGCCATCGGTTATTCTAGATTGGAAGAGCTCTTTAGATATCTAATATCTAGCAGTCCTACTTTCCTCACCATTCAACTCCTTGAAGGTGCATGAGTACAGTAAGAGCATCTATAGTTTCATGCTGACGCTGAAGCTCGTTACTCATGGATGCGAGCATGATGCATTGAGCCAACTATGCATCATCTTGCCACTTTCTAAAGTATCAATCTCTTCCTCAGAGGCATTGTCTGCAACCATTGCAGGGATATGCGTATTAAGGATATAAAATAGCTTTTCAGCCTTGAGAACTATTCTCAGATTCCTTAACCAGTCCGTGTAATTAGGTCCGGTTAATTAGCATCTAATATGCTACGCAGTGATAGTGAATTAGACATTATAAAATTCTGTTAAATGAATTTGTAATTTAACAATATTTTAGCATACATTCATTTTAATGAATTACCAAAATAAATTAGGTCTTTATTTTAAATTGGTATCTCCTACTATTTTCATCAAACTATATTACCCTCAATATATAGTTCGGCAAATCTAATTAAAGGTCTGCTAGTGAGAATAAAGATCCCATTTCAAATGTATATAGCCTTGTGGTGCCACGACAAACGATATATAAATAAATAAGTAGACAACTATTGTCAATTACATCTCTATGTAATTCCTTGTATTTTGCCTCTTAGATTATTTTGATCAAATGGTGACACATCCGAATCAAAATTATCCAAGTTAAGTCCATCCTAGCACTTCCATATATTCGAAAGAAAAACACTGTCCTTGTGGTGACACAACAAAACAGCATCGTTCAGTCTATTTATAAGCATTAAATGTGGTAAGACAACATCTTAAATATTTAATACTTGCCTTGTGGTGACACAACAAACTCATATTAAATATTTAATACTCTATTTTGTTCTACCATGCTAGAAGGCGACGTTCGATATTCTAAATATCTTTGAACGCTTAGGACTTAATATGATTTCTTGAGGGATTTATTATTATTAGTCTCATCTTGTTTAACGCGCATGCACATATATATATAAAATACGCATCATATTATTTTACATGCGAAGCATGTTGGATAATATATAATATATATATATATATAGTAAGCATGCACATATAGAATACTATATTCTACCCGGATTGATTATGGACTTTTATTCTAGTTTGGTTCACTAGAGCCACCAAGTGAACCAAAAGGTCAAACCTAGAGTGAAAGAATTAAATTTAAATATAACTATTACATTTAAACCCGGGCTCCATTACAAACGGGTCTTCAAGCGCTCCTTGCTCCTTTGTCTCCAATTCTTCAAAAGTAATTCTAACTATTCCTATAACAAAAACTACTTACAATAAATAGAAACCTTGATCAGCAGTCAAGGGGAAGTACATAGGAGGGAGATAGAATTTACATTAACAAAAAAATTAGAGAAGACGAGGTACGCAGACCCCATTTATAAAAACCCATACATTCAAGCGTCCACTAAAATAAATCCAATCACACATTGGTCAATAGTCCATAATCAATCCCTATTTATTATCATACATATCTCTATATGTATCAATAAATAATATTTATCCCATGAATAATAAAATCATTCCATATATGCATTGATATCATTTAATGGGCAATATTAGTTAGTATAAAATCCAATTTCAACTCCAATTAGTTATCATGGAATCCAATTCCAACTCTAATTAGTTATCATGAAATCCAATTTCAATTAAAATAAAACTTCTTTATTTTAATCATATTCTAAATCAAAATAAAACTCTTTTTATTTTAATTTAAAAAAATAAAAAAAAAAATTTAAACAAACAATTATGCCCAATTAAATTTTTCTAAACACATATCAATGTATATACAGAATCAAAACAATTAATAATTCGCATAAAGTTTGGCTCTTGATACCACTGTTAGGTTTGTATAACGCGAACATGCAATCAAATTACATAAATAAAGTGGAAGCGCGATAAAATCAGATTTTAAAATTTTATACAAACCATCACCATGATCTTTCTTTATGCACAATTATTAATTAAACGAAAGAGATGGAGAATAAGAATTATACCCTTGTAGAATTCTAGCTTCCTCAGGTACAAGTTCACCTCCAATTCCTTCGCATTCTCCTTGAATTCCACCGATTAAATTCCTTCCTTTGATCAACGTTAGCCACCCAAGTGTTTGGCCTCTAGAGGTGATCCACCAAGGAATAATACTTGTTCAAGAAGATGGGTGTTGGCAAAACCTAGTTTCTATCTCTATAGAAATTATAAGTACTCTCTACAATTCTTATGCAAGAGTGTGTAACCCTAATCTATAATAAGACTTCTCTTATTTATAGATGTAGGAAAACTCTTCCCTAAACTATTTAGGATTAGGGTTTCTATTCTAATTAAACTCCTTTAATTTAATTAAACTCCTAGTCCAATTAGGAATTCATATGAGAGTACTTCTATTAATTAATTCCCAATCCCTATTAGGAATTAAATAATAGTAATAGTAATAATAATAATAATAAGGCTCCTCTTATTAATTTATATTTAATATTTCGAAAATATTAAATAATAAATATTAAGCTATTTAATTTATTCTATCTACATAGACTAAATTAAATACACTTAACTTATTATTACAATTATGTCATTTACTTCTTAAATAAATATTTTTCTTTTGCGGTGTGACCCTTTAGGTTCTCCATATTAAACCGGGTGTGAATAAATCAATTAGAACAATTCTAAT
This sequence comes from Aralia elata, assembly GCA_034770075.1. Lineage (NCBI taxonomy): Eukaryota > Viridiplantae > Streptophyta > Magnoliopsida > Apiales > Araliaceae > Aralia > Aralia elata. Next base: position 39,179,638 of record CM068380.1, on the reverse strand, counting down.
CTTATTTAAATAAATAAATTAAACTATTTAATTCATTTAAATAAATAATATTTATTCTACAATAAGGGTAAGCCCCCTTAGCGATCAACGACTTTTCAGATAATATAGATTTCAACATTAATCATAAAAGAACCTTTCAGTGCATAGTTACCATACAATTCAATCCTTCTATCATACAATATCCCAATTAAATATAAGACATGAAATTACTGTCAAGTCTTATTTTATTTAATTATATGTATTTCGATTCTCAAATGCACAACTCTAAATAATGCAAATTAGAAACTTTTTTCTAATTTCATTCTGCCTTGGCCAAGGACTACTGAGTTGTCATTTATCGAATCACATAGGACATTCACATCTTTTACTATACGTGGTAGATTCTTTGTTGATCATTCACCTATCTCCATATACAACTTATTATACTCAATCGTACCCTTTGTTATACCTTAAAGGTCTTAAGGGACATGTCAAAGTATAACTCATCATACACAAGATACTATGACGATCTCAAGTCCAAGGATCACTTGTACTACTATCACTAGAGGAATTCCTATTGACAGGCGAGTAAAACTCCATTAGGTATTCCTTAGCGAGCCACGTTCAGTGAACTTATTCTCCAATAAGCGCCTGCATACTTGCTTTAGTGTCTCCACACAAATGATTATGAGATCAATCATCCTCTTCATAAGAGCAAGCAACATATGTACTAATCTATCCAGATTCACTAATCCCCTTTTTAGTAATTCAACGATTATGAACGATTTTAGTTTGTGAGCTATCTAGAATTTAGATCTCATTAGCATGATCACCATCATGATTCTAAAAGCATTGCTCAAAACTATGGGTTTATCACATTTAATATAACATCACTATGTAGATAATATAAAATGCCTTTAATAACCGAATAAGATTACAAAGTATATGCTACATCATATCAAATATGATTGGCTTGTATGCATACTACTTTCAAAATTAAACCTTACTTAGTGTACTACAACCTCATCTAGGCCTTAAAGTCAGACCCTTAACCATTTAAAACAGATTCCGTAATTTCATCAACTAGTCTAGAAAATTTCATTTTCTAGACAACTTTAATAAACAATTTATTTCGAACATGATTCTTTCCATAAAATGGCTCAGTCTCGCAAGTCCAGCTAGAAAACATCAATATCTACAACTTTGCAGTTATAAGTTTCTTCAAATTCCAAACACACGAGGCTGCACACCTCAAGGAATGACTAAATTAAAATTGTTTCGTGAAAAAACTGGCTGACAGACCCTAGCTCACTTAAATAGTCATAACTTCTTCGTTTTTAAAATTTTTGGGTGATTTAAGTGGCCACGCGAAGCTAACTTCCGTATCTACAACTTTGTCCTACTGAAATGTTTCCAGTTCCGAACACATCAGTCCAGGAATCTCACGCAAGGGGACTAACCCAAATCCGTTTTTCAGATCTAGACAGATTCGACACGCCTCCTTTGAAATATCATAACTCCTTGCTCTGAAGTCGGAATTAGTCCGTTCTGGAGTCTATGGAAAGCTTATTCAATGTACTATAACATACAAAAGCCCAGAATTTTTTAGCAACTCTAGCTGACCCCGAATTTTTGGTTTAGGGATAGCAGTCCACTAGTTCTTCTAACTTTAGAAAAATAACTTTCTTTTCTTACTTTGATCAAACTTTTTAATATCTAAAATGGCTAAATCTAAACATAATACACCATCTAACTAGTAGATCTAGTGTTTTTATGTTCAAAATCATAATCTCATGATTTAACAAAAGAAATCAAAAGAAATTAATCAAAGTTTAAGATTTTATACCTTTTGTAATATTCCTCTTCCTTTCTTCTCTTCTCTCCTTTTTCTCCATTAATGGTAGCTTTCTCCCTCTTCTCTCTCTATTTGGTTGGGTGAGAGTGTGAGGAACGGAAGATAAAGTGTTAAAAATTTGTCTAATTAAGCTTAATCATTTAGCCAACATCAAGGGCAAAATGATCATCAACCATTGCTAGGAAAGGGCATAATGGTCTTTTAAACATCTCAAGGAAATTTTTTAGAAATTTCCTCTTAGGACACAATGGTCATAAGAAATTTTCTTCAAGGATAAAATTGTCATTCTCCCATTAGTAGGAAACTTCTTAACAATTTCCTCTTAGTACACAATGGTCTTTAATAATTTTCTCTAAGGACAAAATAGTCTTTCCCTCACTATTAGGAAATTTCCTTCAAGGATACCATGGTCATTAATACTTTTTTTTTGGGACAAAATAGTCATTCTCCAATTATTAGGAAACTTCCTAGCAATTTCCTTCTTAGGACACACATGAGTTATTAATCACTTTCTCTTGGATAATATAATCATTTCTCACAATTTCCTACATTTAACTCAAACATGATTAGTCCCTAACCATAGTTATTCTACTAACACATGTCCCATTATTTTGGGCTACTAAATTAAATTCTCATTGGACTTCTTCATTGGACTTGTCACAAGTTTTTAATTAAATAACTTGGGTCATCTTAATTCTTTAAAATTGGGCTTGACACTATAATTCTTTGGACTTTCTCATATAAAGTTAGACCAAAATTTGGGCCAACTTAATTCTCCACAACTATTTTATACATTGGGCTTGCAACCTAGATTAATTTCTTACTAGCAAATACATAACACACAGACTAACAAATAAATATATCACATATATTTATTTACTCATCACACTTATACAAAATATTATCCATATAAACTTCATTTTATTAGAACAAAGTACATACATTAATTCACTAATTTTAACTAAGTGAATTAATGTAATGTCCAGGAAATTCTTAAACATTGTATTAATTTATTTTGATATATATAATTCGTTTTATTTAATTTTGCGAATTTAATTGGATCCATGTAGGTATTATTATTTAAATATATAAATACGTGGTCCAATAATTTTTCTTTGCCTTAAAGGGACTCAATAATAGTTTGAATAAATTAATGAGTAACCCAAACATTTCATTACAAGAAAATTTGGAAAGAAGATTAATAAATAAATTCTTTTAAATAAAGAATAATGGTTAATAATAAATATCTAAAATAAGTAATTTATTTGGTAGTTGTTTAATTTAAAATATTAGAATTTCATAGTGGTTAATTTAATTTGGAAAAATTTTCTTGGCCCATTACTTTTATTTAGTTCTAATTTGAGTCCAAATCTTCTTTTCAATTTAATTCTGATTGGGCCATTCTCTTTTAGTTGGATTAGGCCCAAATCCCTTGTATTCTACTTTTGGACCACTTATTTCCAGCCAACCCAACCTTCCTTGGGTTGAGCCCAAACTCTAAACCAGTCGGGTTGAGCCAAGCAAAACGGGTCGATCCGTTTCCGAATAAATTTGGGAAAAACCCAATTGGCAAAACAATTTAGGACAACCGGCATATTCGTCTGAGAAGGGTTTCAACGAAGCAAAAAAATCAGTTTGGGGGAAAAACCAAATCCAAGGAAATCAATTGAATCAAACCCTCAAATCAACTGCCAAGCAAGGATCGATCGAAGCCAATCAATCAAGCCGGACGGTCGAGGGGTGAAGCCGGCAACAGCGTGAGTGACCAACGGTTGGAGCAGAGAAGGGCGTCGACGACCGAGCAAACACGGGTTGCACCAAAGGTCCCAGAAATCCGGTGACACGACCGGTGGAGACGCACGGCTCGAGGGTGCCGGCCGACGCTCGCTGGGTGATTGACGAGGCATGATGGGGACGGCCGGTCGCTGCCACGTTCCTACCGTTGGTTATTGCTCGAGCAATTGAGGTAATACCCAGCAAATTGGGTAACCAATTTCCTATAAATTAAACTCCCCAAGGCTGCCGAATCCCTTGTTGGTGAGACCCAAATCAGAGAGAAATTTTTAGGGTTTAGAATTTAATCAGAGAGAGGGAACAGTGGTACCAATTGGGGGTTGCGATTCCAGTTGCTGTGAATGTTCAGCTTGATTACGTATTTCGGTAGGAGGAGAAGAGTCGCAACGCGATCGAGCTCAAGGTATACCCAGTTGCTGATTTCTTTGTGGGTTGGTTTCTTTGAAATTTTTGTTGTTCCCTGTAATAGGATTAAAATTGTTGACTGTATCTGGGTTTGATATTAATGATAGTATACCGTGTTAGTTTTTGATTGTTGGTAATCTGTTGTGATGAACCTTAAAGGTTCTGGCAATTGAATATGTGTGTATATGGGCTACTATCAAGTTTTGAAATGCCCAGCAAGTGTGGTAATGCCAGAACCAAATTCTTGCTTCATTTGGTATTGACTGAACTGCCAAGGCACGTTGTTTATACATCAAATTTTGGCTCATACTATAATAATATTTGGTCTGTAAACTTTCTCCTTTGTGTAGAGAAATTGCTCTGGTCAGCTTGAATAAATTGCAAGTTATTGTTTTGTTGGTGATAATCTTGTAGTCAAAATATTGTGGCTACGGAGATCAACCTTTAGTCTAGGATGGTGTTACGGTTAATACTAAAACTGGAAATTTTGATAAAACAGTTGGGAGTCCTTTTCTTATTGTATTGGTATTTATGGCCAAACCAAACTGTCAACGATCTATTGTGTTAGGTTGAAAATAATTTGCAGAAAGCATGGTACATCACTAGTGGCTAATTAATACAGCAATTAAACTAACTGTACTACCATTGATTTAATTATTGACTAATTAATTTAAGTTAATAATGCATTTGCAAACTAATTGGTATTATGTTAATAAATAAAATTAATAAGAAATTATTTGTGATAAAGTAATTATTAAATCTTTAATTATTATTTAACTAACCTTAAATAATAATTGGGTATTGGTAAATTAATTATTGTTATAGGTAAGGATAATACATATTTAATTATTATTTATAATAATTAAATATGAGTAAGGTTAAATAAATAATTATTTATTATTTATTAATAAATAATAAATAAAGATAATAAATATTTAATTATTATTTTAATTAATAATTAAGTATAAATAAAGTTAATAATTTAATTATTTATTAATTATCCTTTAATAATAAATAAAGCTAATAAATATTTGATTATTGCTTAATTAATATTAAATAATAATCAAGTATGAATTAAGTTAATAATTTGATTATTTGTCAATAAGTGATAAATAAAGATAACAAATATTCAATGAAATAAATTATTTATTATTTATCAATAAATAATAGATAAAGATAATAAATATTTAACTATTATTTAAGTAATATTTAATAATAATTAAGTATGAATATAGTTAATAAAATGATTATTTATTATTAAATAATAAATAAAGATAATAAATATTTAATTATTATTTAATTAATATTAAATGATAATTAAGTACGAACAAGGTTAACAAATAATTATTTATTATTTATCGATAAATAATAAATAAAGGTAATAAATATTTAATTATTATTTAATCTTAAATAATAATTAAGTATAAGTAAAGTTAACAAATAATTACTTATTATTTATCAATAAATAATAAATAAAGATAATAAATATTTAATTGTTATTCAAATGATATTTGATAATAATTAAGTATGACAAAAGGTAATGAAATAATTATTATCGTAATAAATAAGGATCGTTAAACCATGTTCAGGGACAGATAATGGTAATAAATCCGGGAAACCAAAGAATAAGTAATCATGATTAGCTACCATCAAGTTAATAGCTGAAGATTATTAATTTCTGTTTAGCTAATGTTAAATAGTAATTAAATATAGATGGTGAATTTTACCTGTTGAGTAAAAGGTATAGTGAGAGGTGCCAATATACAACTGTTAATTGATAAATCGACTTTACCCAATGATAGGTCACTCGAGATCAATTAATTAAAGCTAAGTTTATCTGTAGCTGAGCAAACAGGCAAGTTCCCTAACTTCATTCTTTCAGTATATTGAATGCAAGTTCTTCCTTACTCAACTTTTACATTGAGCAAATTTTTAAACCTTATGCACTATTTTTAATTCGTGCAAAAAGGTATACATATATTGTTGCAAGTTATTCTTTAAGCTTGAATCTTATCTCCAAGCATGCTTTAAGTGGTCTAATTACTTTTAAAATTATTCCACCTCTATGTATTCATTGACATTCGCACTCGTGCATTTGAATTTGTACATTTATTAAAGTTCCGAGATTTAGGAACTATTCATAATTAAGTCTGAACCTTTGTTCAGTCAGACAAAGTATGTGAAAATTTATAAAAGCTATCTGAACCAATCAATGGTGAGGATTCTTAGACTGAATGAACACCCCATTTATTATAGGGGAGTACCCCATGTACCGTAAATAAGGTACAAATAGCAGAGTTAAATGTTATGCATATACATAGCGTACGCGAGGCTGATCCCCTCAAGTACTTATTCTGTAGCCAGTAACCAGAGGGTCAACTAGCTATTGACTCCTTTGGAAGTTATTGTTCGAGGTCTATTCGACTATCAATTGTTCTAAAAGCATTCATTGTTATTGCTTCTGATAATGCTATTGTTGAAATCCCTTTCTATGTTCCTTTCATCATGATATATCCCTATTATTGTATTTTAAACTTGCTGAGCAAACTCGTTGCTCATTCTTGCTATATCATGATTTTATTGCAGCGAAACCTGAGACGTCAGGGAAAAACAAAGGGAAAGAAAAGATGAAGTGATAAACTTCATGTAGCAGACTTAAACATTATGTGTAGTTAATCATTGTTAATGTAATATTAAACCCGACTTGTTACTTAGGGTATGGATTCATGAATGTATTAAGGTTATTTTATTCTGGGACTAGTAACACCTTGTAATGAACAACGTATGTTTATTATATTCCGCATTTTAGTTACCATATGTTGTTAGAGGTGAATGTTTGTACTGGATCGTGATGACCGGATCCGGGTATTTGGAGACCCGAATCTGGGGGCGTCACAGGTTGGTATCAGAGCTATAGGTTATAAACTTTAGGATCGCGAAACCTAGGTTATAACCTTCATAGTAAACTCGTATTGAGTGTTAGGAGATAAATCGAGGAGATTTAATTATGTGGTTTTGATGAATTGGGGAATTCATCGAGTCGAGTAGTACCCAATGAAATATAACTTCATTTCTTCAATGAATATATTTTATTGCTGTACTAATGTTGATTTTCGGTGTGATTGTAGGATGGCTGACAGGGCAGGGACTAGTGGGACCCAGGAGGAGGAGGTATTCATAGATATCCCAGTAGTTGCTGAGCAGCTGGTGGGGTATGCTCCTACTGCCCCAGGGGTACCGCTAGAGGAGTCCGAGCCGGAGGAGGACTACCAGAGGGAGCTACCAGAGCCAGTGGTAGGTAGGGTGATGAGGTCCGGTAGTCAGGACCCTGATGCTGAGGAGGAGGACCCCGAGACCGAGGGAGAGGAGCCACCTGCTTATGTGGATGGCATGGGGTCCACTGCCGACGATATTATTGAGGGACTGACCAGCAGGACCGAGGAGCTGGAGGATCGGATAGCTCATCTGGAGGAGCAGAATCAGACCCACCAGATCCGAGAGGACCAGTATAGAGACCTGGCCTATCAGCTTGAGCACGACTTGGGAGTGGCGAAGTCACAGCTACAGGGCTACGAGTCCTCAGCGCAGCAGATCGGACCACTGCTACATTAGTTAGTGGCCCGAAATGCTGAGTTGAGAGAGAGGCTGGAGCAGAGAATTCTGCAGATCGCCCACCTGAAGGCCAAGCAGGAGGCCATGAAGTTCGAGATTGGGCTAGAAGTTGCTGAGAATGTCCGAGTGAGGGACGCCTGGGTTAGAGCAGCAAGTAGAGTTGACCTATTGGAGGACCAATTAGAGGCTGGGGCGGTGAGGATCGAGACCCTAGGATATGCCCTAGACACAGCCTACAGGAGGCCCCGATTTGAGGCAGGCGAGTCTAGCCGCTCAGTTCGTCGCAGGGTAGGGGATGGAGCATTCTCTGGTCAGCAGGCTCGGATCCGTCATGACATGCAGTGACTTGATATGATGGTTACTTTGTCTTTAGTTCAGTCAGTCCCACCTTTTGTTATATTAGGGACGTATTCATGTTTGATTTGTGAAACTTTATATTGTATTTAGACTTGGGGTAGCAGTTAAACCCCAACTTTTGTGTTTTGAGGTATGGAAGGTTAGGATTCCCCACTTTTGTCTTGGGGGAAAGATTATTGATGGATAGGCACACAGTGGCGCATTTATAGAAGTATGCCACATGTTTAGTCTTGTAACAAAACAGTGGTATATGAATATAAATGCAGATGTTTCACTTAAATTAAATGTGTTGATAGATATTTTACCATTGATTGCTTATTTTAATGACATATTGTGTAAAATATAAAACTATAGGTAAAAGTCAGCGGATTTTCCTTATCCAAACATGCCGCCAAGAGGAAGGCCACGTAACCAGCGAGTTGAGGAATCAGAAAGCGAAGTTGGAAATCAATCCAACCCGATGAGAATGTTTGCGGAAATGCTGGCAGAAGCCATGCAATCAAGGCCGCCACCTGGAGGGGTCCAAGCAGCAGCCGAGCCAGCGCATCATCTGGCAAATTTTAAAGACTTCAAATTAGTTGGACCACCTGAGTTCAAGGGAACTCTGAACCCAATCGAAGCGCAGACCTGGATAGAGGAGATAGAAAAGGTATTCGAGGTAGCACGGGTGGCAGAGGAACAGAAAACAAGCTTTGCTACCTTCATGTTAAAGGGCGAGGCGAACTACTGGTGGAAGGCCAATAGGGGCCGAGTGGAAGGAGGCATTGTCGCATGGGAACGCTTTAAGGAGATGTTCTTGGAGAATTACTTTTCGGAGAGCATGAAGCAAGAGATGGAGATCAAGTTCCTGGAACTAAAACAAGGAAATATGTCTTGGCTGAGTACGCGGCTAAGTTTAATGAGTTGGCACAGTTTGCAACTCACCAAGTCAGCACAGAGGAAAGAAAAGCTCGTAGGTTTGAACAAGGGTTGAAACCATGGTTATACCGTTCTGTTGCGGTATTAAAAATCAAGACATTTGCAGAATTGTTGGAGAGGGCGATCATTGCAGAGGGTGGCAGTGAGGCCCTGACAAAATACAATCAAGAGAAGAAGAAGGGACATGAGGGCCCGAAGGCAGGAAGCAGCGGGGGCAGTAACCCCAACAAACGAAAATGGGTTGAGAGTCAGTCCTCCGGGGGAAATAAATCTAGAGGGGAGGTGAAGAAACCAGGCAGATGCAATAACTGTGGCAAGAACCACACGGGGGAATGCATGAAGGGGAAGAGCGTGTGTTACCGTTGCGGACAACCTGGACACATGGCCCCACAGTGCCCTAATAAGCCGAAAGGAGGTTGTTTTTCCTGTGGATCACCTGACCACCAGATCAAGGATTGCCTGAAGAGGAAGGGCGACGCTGGGAGTGGCAACCGAAACAACAACAACAGTGGAAACAGCAACCGGTTGAACTACGGGCCACCAGTCAGTCAAGCCAACAGGCCAACAGCCCGCACGTTCAACATGACTGTGCAGGATGCCATGGAATCCAAAGACGTGGTGTCAGGTATCATCCCAATCAATGATATAAATGCATATGTGCTATTTGATTCGGGTGCTACTTGCTCTTTTGTTTCCGAAGAATTTGCTAGTCAGTTAAATGTACCTTGTGAAAAGTAGAACACCCTATGAACGTAGAAGTAGCAAACAAGGAAATTATCCCCGTAGAATGCATTCATAGGAATTGTTGTGCTGAATTGCGAGGATTTAAGCTCAATGTGGATTTGATACCAATTCGACTGGGAGAGTTTGACGTAATCCTGGGAATGGATTGGCTATCAATTCACGGAGCAGTCATTGATTGTAAGAAGAAATGTGTACACCTAAAGACTTCTAATAAGTCTAAGGTGGTATTCTATGGCAGCAAATCACCAAAACCATCTTGTTGTCTTACTATGATGCAAACAAGGAGATTACTGAAGAAAGGTTGCGAGTGTTATTTGGCCCATGTGGTCGATACTCGTCAGGTCGGGGATGAAATGGGTCAAATACCAGTCGTGAGAGATTTCACGGATGTCTTCCCCGAGGAACTTCCGGGACTGCCGCCGGATAGGGAAACCGAGTTTGTTATCGAGTTGGCACCGGGAACCGCACCAATATCGAAGCCGCCGTATCGAATGGCACCGGTAGAAATGAAAGAGTTGATGGTGCAACTGCAGGAACTGTTAGATAAAGGTTACATCAGACCAAGCATGTCCCTATGGGGAGCGTCAGTTCTGTTTGTAAAGAAGAAAGATGGTTCTATGCGACTTTGTATCGACTACCGAGAGTTGAACAAAGTTACGATTAAGAATAGGTATCCTCTTCCTAGGATTGACGATCTATTTGATCAACTTAAGGGAGCGAAATACTTTTCAAAAATCGACTTAAGAACAGGCTATCATCAGCTGAAGGTGAGGCAGGAAGATATCCCGAAGACTGCATTCAGAACTCGTTACAGGCACTTTGAGTTTCTGGTAATGTCTTTTGGATTGACGAATGCACCAGCAGCATTCATGGATTTGATGAACAGAGTATTCAAGCAGTACTTGGACAAGTTCGTAGTCGTATTCATTGATGACATTCTGGTGTATTCAAGGGCGGAGGAGGAGCATGCTGAACATTTGAAGATTGTATTAGAATCTCTCAGGAAGGAGAAGTTGTACGCAAAATTTTCGAAGTGTGAATTTTGGTTGCAGAGGGTACAGTTTCTAGGTCATGTCATCGATAAAAATGGTGTTTCGGTGGACCCAGCCAAGGTAGAAGCAGTTATTAACTGGGAACAACCAAAGACACCCACAGAAATCCGGAGTTTCTTGGGATTAGCGAGATACTATCGGAGATTCATCCAGGATTTTTCAAAGATAGCATCGCCGTTGACCAATCTTACCAGAAAAACAGTTAAGTTCGTTTGGTCGGAAAAATGTGAGGAGAGTTTCATGGAGTTGAAGAAGGGACTTAGCCAAGCACCAGTGTTGACCTTACCCGACAACACTGGGGGTTTCGTAGTGTATAGCGATGCATCACACAAAGGTCTCGGCTGCATGCTGATGCAGCATGGCAAGGTAGTGGCGTACGCATCACGTCAGCTGAAAGACTATGAGAAGGGTTACCCGACTCATGACTTGGAGTTAGCGGCGGTAGTTTTCGCCTTGAAGATTTGGAGGCACTAGCTATACGGGGAGAAGTGCGAGATATATACAGATCACAAAAGTCTGAAGTATATCTTCACTCAAAAGGAGCTGAACATGAGGCAACGCCGATGGTTAGAATTGATCAAGGACTATGACTGCGAAATTCTGTACCATCCGGGCAAAGAAAATGTAGTGGCTGATGCCTTAAGCAGGAAAGGCAAGGTGAAGTTGATGCAGTTGACGGTTCAAGAGGAATTGGTAAAGGACTTTGAACGCCTGGAACTGGAGGTTAAGTATCCGATGGAGACGGACAAAAAATTATGTACCATAACCGCAGGTCTGACTCTACTGGATAAGATAAAGGAGGCTCAAGAGTTCGATGAAGAATGCATTGACATTAAGAAATAACTACTGGAGGGAAAAACGCTGAAGTTCAAAGTTGACAGTACAGGGCTACTAAGATTCGAGGGAAGGATCTGGATACCCTACGTACCAGACTTAAGGGAAGAAATTTTGCAGGAGACCCATAATACGAGGTTTTCGGTACATCCAGGTAGCACCAAGATGTATCAAGATCTTCGTCAGCATTATTGGTGGCCGCATTTGAAAGGGGAAGTTGCAGAATTCGTCAGCCGATGTCTAACTTGTCAAAGGATCAAGGCAGAGCACCAACGGCCGAGCGGATTGTTGCAACCCTTAGAGATTCCCGAGTGGAAGTGGGAGCACATTACTATGGATTTTGTGGTAGGACTCCCGACAACACAAAAGGGTCTAGACGCCATCTGGGTGATCGTAGATCGTTTGACCAAGTCTGCCCATTTTCTACCGATTAAGATCAGGTACAAATTGGAGCAATTGGCGAAACTTTACGTGAAGGAAATAGTATCACGACATGGAGTGCCGGTATCTATTGTGTCTGACAGGGATCCGCGCTTCACGTCAAATTTTTGGAGAAGTCTACAGGAAAGACTGGGGACACAGTTAAGAATGAGTACGGCATATCATCCTCAGACTGATGGTCAGAGTGAGCGAACAATTCAGACCCTAGAGGATATGCTCCGGGTAGTTGTGATGGACTTAAGTGGTAGCTGGGACGATCACTTGCCACTAGTAGAGTTCGCCTATAATAATAGCTACCATGCTAGCATTGGTATGCCACCGTACGAAGCATTGTATGGAAGGAAGTGTCGAACACTGTTGTGTTGGGATGAAGTTGGTGAACGGAGATTACTGGGACTAGAATTGGTACAACAAACCGTGGAAATCATTAAAGTAATAAGGCAACGATTAGTAGCAGCCCAGGATCGTCAGAAGAAGTATGCCGACTTACATCGTCAGAAACGAGACTTTGAAGTTGGTAGCTTTGTGTTTCTGAAGGTATCTCCCTGGAAGGGGAAGATCCGTTTTGGGAAGAAGGGCAAGCTGAGCCCTAGGTTCATAGGACCGTTCGAGATTCTGAGGAGAATAGGGGAAGTGGCGTACAAGGTAGCATTACCTCCTGAACTTGAGCACATCCACAACGTGTTCCATGTATCAGTGTTACGTCCATATAAGCCAGACTATAAGCATGTCATCTCCTATGAACCAATTCAAGTCGAAAGGGACTTATCGTACGAGGAGATTCCTGTTCAAATCCTAGATAGAAAGGAACAGACGCTGAGGAATAAAGTCATTCATTCTGTTAAAGTTCTCTGGAGAAATCACGCGGTGGAAGAAGCCACATGGGAACTCGAAGAGAAAATGAGAGCGAATTACCCCCAGTTATTTGAGTAACCTTGGATTGAAATTCCGAGGACGGAATTTTTATAAGTGGGAGAGGATGTAATGTCCAGGAAATTCTTAAACATTGTATTAATTTATTTTGATATATATAATTCGTTTTATTTAATTTTGCGAATTTAATTGGATCCATGTAGGTATTATTATTTAAATATATAAATACGTGGTCCAATAATTTTTCTTTGCCTTAAAGGGACTCAATAATAGTTTGAATAAATTAATGAGTAACCCAAACATTTAATTACAAGAAAATTTGGAAAGAAGATTAATAAATAAATTCTTTTAAATAAAGAATAATGGTTAATAATAAATATCTAAAATAAGTAATTTATTTGGTAGTTGTTTAATTTAAAATATTAGAATTTCATAGTGGTTAATTTAATTTGGGAAAATTTTCTTGGCCCATTACTTTTATTTAGTTCTAATTTGAGTCCAAATCTTCTTTTCAATTTAATTCTGATTGGGCCATTCTCTTTTAGTTGGATTAGGCCCAAATCCCTTGTATTCTACTTTTGGACCACTTATTTCCAGCCAACCCAACCTTCCTTGGGTTGAGCCCAAACTCTAAACCAGTCGGGTTGAGCCAAGCAAAACGGGTCGATCCGTTTCCGAATAAATTTGGGAAAAACCCAATTGGCAAAACAATTTAGGACAACCGGCATATTCGTTTGAGAAGGGTTTCAACGAAGCAAAAAAACCAGTTTGGGGGAAAAACCAAATCCAAGGAAATCAATTGAATCAAACCCTCAAATCAACTGCCAAGCAAGGATCGATCGAAGCCAATCAATCAAGCCGGACGGTCGAGGGGTGAAGCCGGCAACAGCGTGAGTGACCAACGGTTGGAGCAGAGAAGGGCGTCGACGACCGAGCAAACACGGGTTGCACCAAAGGTCCCAGAAATTCGGTGACACGACCGGTGGAGACGCACGGCTCGAGGGTGCCGGCCGACGCTCGCTGGGTGATTGACGAGGCATGATGGGGACGGCCGGTCGCTGCCACGTTCCTACCGTTGGTTATTGCTCGAGCAATTGAGGTAATACCCAGCAAATTGGGTAACCAATTTCCTATAAATTAAACTCCCCAAGGCTGCCGAATCCCTTGTTGGTGAGACCCAAATCAGAGAGAAATTTTTAGGGTTCAGAATTTAATCAGAGAGAGGGAACAGGGGTACCAATTGGGGGTTGCGATTCCAGTTGCTGTGAATGTCTAACTTGATTACATATTTCGGTAGGAGGAGAAGAGTCGCAACGCGATCGAGCTCAAGGTATACCCAGTTGCTGATTTCTTTGTGGGTTGGTTTCTTTGAAATTTTTGTTGTTCCCTGTAATAGGATTAAAATTGTTGACTGTATCTGGGTTTGATATTAATGATAGTATACCGTGTTAGTTTTTGATTGTTGGTAATCTGTTGTGATGAACCTTAAAGGTTCTGGCAATTGAATATGTGTGTATATGGGCTACTATCAAGTTTTGAAATGCCCAGCAAGTGTGGTAATGCCAGAACCAAATTCTTGCTTCATTTGGTATTGACTAAACTGCCAAGGCACGTTGTTTATACATCAAATTTTGGCTCATACTATAATAATATTTGGTCTGTAAACTTTCTCCTTTGTGCAGAGAAATTGCTCTGGTCAGCTTGAATAAATTGCAAGTTATTGTTTTGTTGGTGATAATCTTGTAGTCAAAATATTGTGGCTACGGAGATCAACCTTTAGTCTAGGATGGTGTTACGGTTAATACTAAAACTGGAAATTTTGATAAAACAGTTGGGAGTCCTTTTCTTATTGTATTGGTATTTATGGCCAAACCAAACTGTCAAGGATCTATTGTGTTGGGTTGAAAATAATTTGCAGAAAGCATGGTACATCACTAGTGGCTAATTAATACAGCAATTAAACTAACTGTACTACCATTGATTTAATTATTGACTAATTAATTTAAGTTAATAATGCATTTGCAAACTAATTAGTATTATGTTAATAAATAAAATTAATAAGAAATTATTTGTGATAAAGTAATTATTAAATATTTAATTATTATTTAACTAACCTTAAATAATAATTGGGTATTGGTAAATTAATTATTGTTATAGGTAAGGATAATACATATTTAATTATTATTTATAATAATTAAATATGAGTAAGGTTAAATAAATAATTATTTATTATTTATTAATAAATAATAAATAAAGATAATAAATATTTAATTATTATTTTAATTAATAATTAAGTATAAATAAAGTTAATAATTTAATTATTTATTAATTATCCTTTAATAATAAATAAAGCTAATAAATATTTGATTATTGCTTAATTAATATTAAATAATAATCAAGTATGAATTAAGTTAATAATTTGATTATTTGTCAATAAGTGATAAATAAAGATAACAAATATTCAATGAAATAAATTATTTATTATTTATCAATAAATAATAGATAAAGATAATAAATATTTAACTATTATTTAAGTAATATTTAATAATAATTAAGTATGAATATAGTTAATAAAATGATTATTTATTATTAAATAATAAATAAAGATAATAAATATTTAATTATTATTTAATTAATATTAAATGATAATTAAGTACGAACAAGGTTAACAAATAATTATTTATTATTTATCGATAAATAATAAATAAAGGTAATAAATATTTAATTATTATTTAATCTTAAATAATAATTAAGTATAAGTAAAGTTAATAAATAATTACTTATTATTTATCAATAAATAATAAATAAAGATAATAAATATTTAATTGTTATTCAAATGATATTTGATAATAATTAAGTATGACAAAAGGTAATGAAATAATTATTATCGTAATAAATAAGGATCGTTAAACCATGTTCAGGGACAAATAATGGTAATAAATCCAGGAAACCAAAGAATAAGTAATCATGATTAGCTACCATCAAGTTAATAGCTGAAGATTATTAATTTCTGTTTAGCTAATGTTAAATAGTAATTAAATATAGATGGTGAATTTTACCTGTTGAGTAAAAGGTATAGTGAGAGGTGCCAATATACAACTGTTAATTGATAAATCGACTTTACCCAATGATAGGTCACTCGAGATCAATTAATTAAAGCTAAGTTTATCTGTAGCTGAGCAAACAGGCAAGTTCCCTAACTTCATTCTTTCAGTATATTGAATGCAAGTTCTTCCTTACTCAACTTTTACATTGAGCAAATTTTTAAACCTTATGCACTATTTTTAATTCGTGCAAAAAGGTATACATATATTGTTGCAAGTTATTCTTTAAGCTTGAATCTTATCTCCAAGCATGCTTTAAGTGGTCTAATTACTTTTAAAATTATTCCACCTCTATGTATTCATTGACATTCGCACTCGTGCATTTGAATTTGTACATTTATTAAAGTTCCGAGATTTAGGAACTATTCATAATTAAGTCTGAACCTTTGTTCGGTCAGACAAAGTATGTGAAAATTTATAAAAGCTATCCGAACCAATCAATGGTGAGGATTCTTAGACTGAATGAACACCCCATTTATTATAGGGGAGTACCCCATGTACCGTAAATAAGGTACAAATAGCAGAGTTAAATGTTATGCATATACATAGCGTACGCGAGGCTGATCCCCTCAAGTACTTATTCTGTAGCCAGTAACCAGAGGGTCAACTAGCTATTGACTCCTTTGGAAGTTATTGTTCGAGGTCTATTCGACTATCAATTGTTCTAAAAGCATTCATTGTTATTGCTTCTGATAATGCTATTGTTGAAATCCCTTTCTATATTCCTTTCATCATGATATATCCCTATTATTGTATTTTAAACTTGCTGAGCAAACTCGTTGCTCATTCTTGCTATATCATGATTTTATTGCAGCCAAACCCGAGACGTCAGGGAAAAACAAAGGGAAAGAAAAGATGAAGTGATAAACTTCATGTAGCAGACTTAAACATTATGTGTAGTTAATCATTGTTAATGTAATATTAAACCCGACTTGTTACTTAGGGTATGGATTCATGAATGTATTAAGGTTATTTTATTCTGGGACTAGTAACACCTTGTAATGAACAACGTATGTTTATTATATTCCGCATTTTAGTTACCATATGTTGTTAGAGGTGAATGTTTGTACTGGATCGTGATGACCGGATCCGGGTATTTGGAGACCCGAATCTGGGGGCGTCACAATTAATTAACTCATATATGAAAATTTAGTTCATAATAATTTTATCGCCGTCCAAGGCTCAATATTCAAATTATATTATTTAATAATATAATTTCAATTTAATCTCAATCGATTAATATTAATTAATTAATTTCATCCACTTTCTTTAATGATTTTATTGAATATTAAATCTATTTTTCCCAATATATGTATATATTTCACATCTATATATACACATTTAGTACATATGTCCAACTTTACTTCATCCCTTAATAAGAATTTTATTTATTAAATTCTTATTTCAAAATTTCGTCCTCGAAATTAAGGCATAGTTATCTCTATTCACTCTACTCCTCTATTTTCAAATCTAGGTTTTATTATTTAAACCTTTATTTAACTATTCGAGATCTTATTTACAAGTCTCATAAATTTTCGGGTTATCACAGATTTGAGCATTGCAACTGGTGAGAAGGTTTTGTCATAGTCAACTTCTTGCCTTTGTTTAAAACCTTTTGCCATCTTCTCCAGTCTTTCTTTTAAAGACCCATTTGTACCCTATAGGCACTATGCCTTTTGGTAGAGTAACTAAAGTCCATACTTAGTTCTTATACATGGATTCCATTTCAGATTTCATGGCAGTTTGCTATTTCTCTGAGTCTTTACTACTCATTATCTCATCGTATGTTAATGGATCATCATCCTCTATGATGCGTACCTCATCATCAACATCTATGATGAATCCATACCTATCAGTTATCTTCGGTACTCTTCCAGATTTACGACTTGGCTGTGGTACAAAAGGTATCTCTACTTGGATAAGTTCATCCACTTGACTTGTAGTGGTTTGTGGTTCTTGAATTTCTTCAACATCTATTTTCCTCGCACTAGCCCTTTCAAGGATAAACTCCTTTTCCAAGAAGGTAGCGTGTTTCGCAACAAACACCTTTTGCTCAGTAGGATTATAGAAATGGTATCCTAAACTTTCTTTAGGATATCCCACAAATCTGTACTTATCAGATCTTATCCCAAGCTTATCATTCTGAAACGTTTTCACATAAGCTGGACATCCCTAAATCTTAACATGCTTAAAACTGGGTTTCCTCCTTGTCCATAACTCATATAGAGTCTTAGGGACGGATTTTAAGGGGACCTTATTTAGTAGATACGCAGTCGTCTATAGGGCATAACCCAAGAAGGATATTGAAAGATCGATAAAACTCATCATGGGCCACACCATGTCCAACAAGGTACGATTTCTCCTTTCAGAGACACTGTTAAGTTGTGGTGTACCAGGAGGCGCGTCTATTGTGAGATAATACCATTATCTTTGAGATGATTAAAAAACTCATTGCTTAAGTATTCACCTCCTTGATCCAATCGAAGAATAATAATACTCTTGCCAGTTTGTTTCTCCACTTCACTTCTGAATTCTTTGAACCTTTCAAATGATTCAAATTTGTATTTCACCAAATACACAAATCCAAAGCTCGAATGATCATCAATGAAAGTAATGAAATAATAATACCCTCCTCGTGCATCTATTATCATAGGTCTACACACATCTATGTGTACCAACTCTAACAATCCTGCAACTCTTTCTCCATGTCCACTAAATGGAGATTTAATCATCTTTCCCATAAGATAAGATTCACAAGTTGGATATGATTCAAAATAAAATGGCTCTAAAAGCCCATCTTTATGCAACTTGTTTAGTCTTGTTTCATTAATATGACCGAGTCTGCAATGCCATACGAAGGTATGATTCACATCATCTCTTTTCCTTTTATTAGTTTGTTCAATTTGCAAAATATTTTCATGTACGTCAAGTACGTAAACACCATCAATTAATCTACCAGTTCCATACAAAACATTGTCATTATAAATAGAACAACTATTGTTCTTTATTATAATATTAAAACCTTCTTTGTCCAACAATGAAATTGTATTAATGTTTCTAATAAGAACTTGAACATAATAACAATTTATTAAATTAATTGATTATCTAGAAGGCAGTGCTAAACAATAAGTTTCTATGGCTAATGCAGCAACATTTGCTCCATTCCCCACGTGTAGGGTAACTTCTCCATTGTTCAGCTTTCTACTTCTACTTAGTCCCCGCAAAGAATTGCATATGTGAGACCTACAACCAGTATCCAATACCCAAGTAGAACTTTGACTTACAGAAATATTTATTTCAATCATGAACAAACCTGTATCTGTAGCTGAAGTTGAAGCTTCTCCAAGCTTATTTTGCTTCTGCTTTGCAAGATATTCCTTGCAGTTTCTCTTCTAATGTCCAGGCTTGTTGTAGTGGAAGCAAACTCGTTTTTTATTAGCATCAACTTTTTTCTTGTCCTTAGTTCTCGCCTTTCCTTTTGCCTTCTTGGGATTTTTCTTCTTTTCAGAAGATCCTTTGGCCCTCTTCCGCTTCTTGGAAGAATTGTCTACAAGCAAACTTGGTCTTTCTTCATTGGAAAGTGACTCTTAGCAGTTTCAACATTGTAAGCAATTCAGGCAAGCTGATATCAAGCTTATTCATGTGAAAGTTCACAACAAATTGTGAAAAGGAGTCCGGGAGTGACTGCAAGATCAGATCTTGGCTCAACTCACCATCCATGATAAAACCCAACTGTTAAATCAGATTGATCATCTTTAAGACATGTGTCTGCACTGTAGTGCCATCGGTCATCCTAGATCAGAAGAGCTCTTTAGATATTTCATATCTAGCCGACCTACTTTGCTCACCATACAAATCCTGAAGTTGCAGCAACATAGTAGGAGCATCCATTTTCTCAAGTTGATGTTGTATCTGATGAGTGTGTTTTATACACACAATTTGGGTACTTTCGACCTTGATATTTTGCAAGTCTTTAGGTACTTTATATGGTTTTTATGTATTTTTATCTTATTTCTACATAAGTTAGCTTTTAGTTATTTTTACATGTTTTATGTTGCTTTGATGCATTTTTATTACGTTTGTAGGAAATGAGATAAGGACCGTTCGGATCGTTGTTTGTATTGACCCATTACCCGCGCCTTGAAGTTTGTGCCCGAATGGTTGTATGATAGGAATTTGTGTTTGCGACGCCCGGTGCTTAATTTGACAACATCTGGTGGATGGGCGTGCGCGGCATCGGATTGCGTGCACGGCGTCCGGCGTCGGCCAGGCCACGAGGGAAAGCTCATGCCTTGATATCCGTGCCCAAATGATAACACGGTGAAAATTTATGTTTGGCGATGCTCAGGGCTTAATGTGATGACATTTGGAAGTTGGGCGTGTGCGGCGTTGGATGGCGTGCACGGCGTGCGGCGTCGACCAAGCCACGGGCGCCAGCGTACGGTGCTGGGCTCTGGGCGCTCGGCAGCCTCAGCGTTGGGCGCTCGCGCGCGGGTTCGGCATGGCTCGGCATGGCTCGGCAGCATCCAGGCGCTTGGGCGCGGGCGCACGCCTAGGCGTGCGGGCGCACGGGCGGCACTCGGCGCATGGCTCGGCAGGCGGAGCGGCATGCAGGCGCATGGGCGCGGGCGCACGGCGCGGCGCTCGGCAGCCAGCGTGCGGCAGGCAGGGCCCCGGGCGCGCGCGCACCAGGCGTCGTGCGGGTGCACGCCGCCGTGCTGAGTGCGATCTGACACAGTCATAGTGCGATCTGAGCTCCATTTTGTCTGATTTTGGCTAGGGTTTCTTGATGAAGACTATATATATTCTCTTATAAGCTACATATCAGACATCCAGATAGAGGGAGGCTACAAAATACATCAACCGACAGAGCTCAAGGCTGCAAATCAAGCTGAATCAAGCCAAAAAGCCAAGGAACTCAGTCAAGAAGAATTGCAAGGCCAAGGTGGAGAGCTAGAAACCATCAGCAACCAAAGGAACACCAGCTTAATAGCTTCAAAAGTGGTTTCATTTCTAGATTTCCATCTCCTTTGTAATTCGAATTTGACAATGTATCAATTGAAAATGATGTTTATTGTAGCTATCATGAACTAACCTTCTATTCTAAGATTGCAATGGAACCCAACACTTAATTTGAATTGAATTCTCTCTCTATTGATTTTAGTTATGCATTTGTGAATTGATTGTCATAACCTTTGCTTCTAGATTAATTGCTTGGCCCATAATTACCGTGGGAACCTATATGAACTTGACGAACGGATTATAGGTTAAGACCTAGTTATGATAACATGCGAAAGTATAGATTGTTGTGGGTTATTAATTGGATTAAGTGACATGTGTCTTATTAATTATCTGCAATAATAGGAATCTTGATAGTAGTTGGGATAGATATATACCTAATTACCGCATGCAACCTATTGAGAATCTAGTCTTAATGACTTCCGAGGTGAAAGTTGGTAATGGAAGGGAGGATTAATTAGATTTGGTGACACGTGTCTATAAATCATTCCTAAAATTAGTCTTTTGATAGTGTATAGGATAGACATATACCTATGCACCGCTTAGGAATATTCGTGATTGACCATCGACAGAGGCTCTTATGTAGTTTTGATTTCTCGGTTGTCAATTCGTATGCTATAATTGACTGAAAAGAGAGAGTTAGGAGATTCAAATGACGTGTTGGGGGAAATTGTAATCTTAGACCTTTCTATCTTGATATTTTACCGCATTTTATTCCTTGCTTAACTTGTGAACTCAACCAATCAACAAACAATCAAACCTTCATCGTTTAAATTAGATCAAATTGATATACAATTGATATTTGGTTATTATTTGTCACAATTCCCTGTGGGTTCGACTCATATCTTATCATATATTACTTGTGGACCGTGTATACTTGCACGTGTGTGTTTATCGATAGCTAAATCGACCAACAGTATCTCGTTACTCATGGATGCTAACATGATGCACTGAGCCACATGGGCATCATCCTGCCACTTTCTAAAAGTAGCCAGCTCTTCCTTAGAGGCATCTTCTGCAACTGTTGCAGGAACAGGCAAGTTAAGGACATATGCCAGCATTTTAGCTGTGAGAACTATTCTCAGATTCCTTAACCAATCCGTGTAATTTGGTCTGGTTAATTTGTTAGCAACAAGTATGCTTCGCAGTGATAGTGAATTAGCCATTTGTAAAATTCTGCAGGTGAAATTTAATTAACAACAGTAGCATGTGTTCTTTTATTAATCACCAGATTAATTTAGGTCTTTATTAAAATGGTGTCTGCCACTATTTTCTTCAAACTATATAACCCTCTTTATATATAGTTCGACAAATCTTGTATTTGTGACTTTGTAAAATCTGCTTAGTGAGAAAGGATCCAATTGCAATAAATATATAGCCTTGTGTGTGCACAACAAATACATATTTACTCAAAAGGTAGACAACTTTTGTCAATTACATCTCCATGTAACTCCTATATATTTTGCCTTTTAGATTATAATGGTCAAGTGTGTGCACATCCGAACTAAAATAATCTAAGTTAAGTCAAACCCAACATTTCTATATAAGCGAAGAGAAAAATACAGTCCTTGTGTGTGCACAACAAAACGGTATTATTTAATTCCTTATAAACATCCAATGTAATAAAGCAACATCTCAAATATTTAATACTTGCCTTGTGTGTGCACAACAAACTCGTATTAAATATTCAATACTATATCGCTTTACCATGCTAGAAGGCTACGTTCAACATTCTCCAATGTCTTTGAACGCAATCAACTTAATATATTATCTTTTGAGGGTTTTATTATTAATTGTCTCATCTTGTTTAGCTCCCATGCAAATATATATAGAAATACACGTCATATTAAACATACCTCAACATGTATAATAATATATTTACTATATAATTAGCACGCATTTATAGAATATTATATTCTATCCAGGATAATTATGGACTTAATTCTAATTTGATTCATTGGAGCCACCATGAACCAAAAGGTCAAACCTATGGTGCAAGAATAAAATTTGAATATAACTATTACATTCAACTCGGGCTTGATTACAAACGAGTCTTCAATACTCCTGCTCTTCGGATCCAATTTCTTGAGTAATTCTATAATAATCCTATTACAAACTATTTTTCATAAAACAGAAACCTTGATCATCAGTCAAGGGGAAATACATAGGAGGGAGATAGAATTTACATCAGAAAATTAGATAGGCGAGGTACGCAATCCCTATTTATAAAACCACATTCATTCAAGCATCCATTAAAATTAAATCTAATCATATTGGTCAATGGTCCATAATCCTCTCCTTTATTTATTATACATGTCATCACATGTATCAATAAAAGATTAATCATACATGTCATCACATGTATCATAGCATGTTCATCCAATGAAAATAAACATTTAATATATATTGATTTCATTTAATTGACAATATTAGTTAGCATAAAATTCAATTTTGAATCAAAATAAACTCCTTTATTTTAATCCAAATTAAATCAAAACAAACTATTTATTTTAATTTAACATGAAATCCAATTCCAACTATAATAAACATCTTTATTTTTGTCCAATTCTAAATTAGACTAAAATAAACTCCTTTATTTCTAATTTAGAATTTCTGACAAAAAACACAAAACAAATGTACTTACAGTCCTTCATGCGCCGTGGCTCATGAAAGAGAGCGTCGCAGCTCAACGAATGGAGCGTTGTGGCCCTTAAGGAGGGTATCAAGCACCGCGACTCAAACAATGGAGTGTCGTGGCTCTAGCCCAGCGCCGCAACTCTCAAGGAGTGCGCCGCGGCTCTAAGCTTCTGTCCATTCCGTTTTTGTTTTTTTCAGATCGCGATTTTGCTTCTTCCTTTAAAACATGATTTTATATTAACAATTACAGCCAATTAAATTGTTCTAAACACATACCAACATATATATCGAATCAAAACAATTAATAATTCGCATAAGGATGGCTCTGATGCCACTGTTGGATTGCAAACACAAGATTAATGCATATAATCTAATTGAAACGCAGTGGAAACATGCAATAAAAGCACTTTAAATTTTTTTGCGATCCTAGGAATCACCTTATGCAATATTATTAATTAAACAACAATGAAGAAGAAGGAATTATACCTTTGCATATTCAACCTTTGAACAGCTACAAGTTCACCTCCTTTACTCCTTCGCGTTCTTCTCTAATTCGTCGAATCAAACGTTCGTTATAATAGCGTGCAACGTCCAAGAGGTGATCCACCAAGAGTATATTGATTGAAGAAGAAGAATTTAGGTTCTACTAGACCTTGGGTGGCTAAACCTAGTTTTGTAATGTCCAAAAATTTTAAACCTTGTTACCAAATTATTTTGATATGTGAAATTTATTTTATTTAATTTTACAGGCTTAATTGGATCTATGTAGGTATTATTTAATTATATAACTATATGGTCCAATAATTTTCTTTGCATTAAAGGGGTTCACTAATAGTTTGAATAAATTAGTGATTTAACCCTAAGAATTGGTTGGCAAGAAAACTGGGAAAAATTAAATAAATAATTTCATTTTATTATTATCGGATTAAATCATTCGAATGGGGAATTATTGTTAAAACAAATATTTTAAATAATTAATTAATTGAATTAGTTATTTAATTTAAATATTAGAAACATAATGTTATTAATTTTAATTGGGTCATATCTCTCTTTTTATTTCAGCTGACCCAATATTAATTGGGCTGAACCCAAATTCCTTCCATTTCCGTTGGGCCGAACCAAGTGGGCTGGGGCAAGTCTTATGAATTAAACCCAATTGGGTTGGATTCCTTTTTCATTCCTACCGGGTTGAACCGTTGCGAACGGGTTGGAACCATTTCCTATTTGATTTGGGGCAATCGGTAATACAATTGGGGAAAAGCCGAGCCTAGAACCTAAACCTTCAAATCAAATGGAACGGGACAGGTGCAGAGGAGAAGGTCACACCAAGCCGTGTGTCGGCGATAGCGTGTAGAGACCGGTCGTTGGACTGAGAGAGGAGCTCGACGACCGGTGGGCTAATCAAGGGTTCAAGGTGGGCGATCGAGCGCTCGTCGAACGGACCAAAGGATTCGAGTATTTGGCAATTCGCCCGACGGGACTACGCGGCGACTGACTGATGGGACGCGCGACTCGAGGGTGCCGGCCGAAGTTAGCTGGGCTCGGATAAGACCGACGCAGACAGCTGAACCCCTCACTCCCTCCTACCCGATGGTCACTTGTTCGATCGAGTGGGGTATTAACCGGCGAGATGGGTAAACATCTAACTATAAATTGGAACCCAAAATCCTAGCCAGCTGCTGATATTTGAGGGTTCCAAATTAGAGAAAGAGAAATCATATAAAAAAAATAAATAAAAAAAATAAAAAAATTCGAAGGGAACCGGTTGTGGATGTCTGCCGGCCTTGTCACCTATTTTGGGAGAAAGAGGAGAGCGGCGATTCGGACAGCCTTAAGGTACAAACCAGCTGCCGTGGTAGTTTCCTTCTTGGTTCGATTTCCTTTCGTTTTTCTTTTTCTCTGATTATTGGTTGTGCCTATGCTTATGTTGTGTTTGTGAATGGAACTCTGTATATTGCAGAACCTTAAGGTTCGGGCAACATAAATTGTGTGTATAAGTAATAGATCAATGTTGGGTTTTGGCACGCCCAACAAATGGTTGCTGTAATGCCAAATAGAATTGTGTTTCATTTTGCGTATTGAGTACTCTGTCAATAACATTGTGGATATAAAAATCACGCTTTGGATTATGATATGACGGTATCTTGGCCATACACAGTAGTTGAAAACCAGTATTATGTATACATATCAATTGTTAACCGAAGCTATGTCATGAATCTGTCTGTAAATTTTCTTATTATGTTGAATAATGATTCGGGTTAACTTGAAGTGAAATTTCAGGAGCTTGTTATATTATGGCTACTGATTTCGGCAAGAAATAATAAAAATAGGATTATTACCCTTAATAAACAATAATTGAATTATTTTCCAAATGGGTTGTGTAATTCATTGTTTTATTCAAACAAAAATAACTAATGAGTGAAGTCTAATTGCTTGATTATTGGTTATTATTTGAATTAATAATGCACTAATAAAATTATTTATAATTAACCGTAAATAATAAATAAAGGTAATAAATAATTAATTATTATTTAATTAATACTAAATAATAATTAAGTATGAATAAGGTAATAGAATAATTATTTATTATTTACCAATAAATAATAAATATTTAATTATTGTTTAATTAATATTAAATAATAATTAAGTATGAATAAAGTTAATAAAATAATTATTTATTATTTATCATTAAATAATAAATAAAGATAATAAATATGTAATTATTATTTAATTAATATTAAATAATAATGAATAAAGCTAACAAAGATAATAAATATTTAATTATTACTTAATTGATATTAAATAATAATTAAGTATGAGTAAAGATTAATAAATTAATTATTTATTATTTATCATTAAATAATAAATAAAGATAATAAATATTTAATTATTATTTAATTAGTATTAAATAATAATTAAGTATGAATAAAATAAATAAATAAATTATTTATTATTTATCATTAATAATAAATAAAGACAATAAATATTTAATTATTATTAATTAATATTAAATAATAATTAAGTATGAGTAGCGTTAATAAAGTAATTATTTATTATTTAAATAATAAATAAAGATAATAAATATTTAATGATTATTTAATTGATAATTAAATAATAATTAAGTATAAGTAAAGTTAATACATTAATCATTTAATTAATGTTAAATAAAGAATAAGGGTTAATAATTACTTAGTTACCCTTAAAGGTGAATAATAATTAAGTGCAAATAAAACTAAATAAGTGATCAATTATTATTTAGTTATTATTAAACCATAATGCACTAATAAATTATTAATATAAATAATAAATAAGGATTACTATCCAATAATTAGAGACAAGTAAGGTTTCTAATTTCAATAGCCAAGTAATAAATAAATATGATTAGTTGTTTAAATTAATGACTAGAGGACATGAATTAAATTCTATTTAACTACTGTCAAATAGAATTAACTACTGTCAAATAGAAATTGAATGTTGATGGAATTGGTAGAGTAATGTTAATGGTTAAAAGATGCTTATAACTTAAGAGAAACATGGTTAGTAAATAGTTTCTCGGTCTATAGATTAATTAAGTATCTTATGGGATTGAGAATGGTCTATTGACTTATATGCTATGTGAATTGTTTATCTGCTAAATAAATAGCATAAGAGGGTGTACCGATATATGATTATGCGATGTTAATTGATGAATCGACTTTACCAAATGATAGGTCGTTCAAGGCCAATTAGTTAAAGCTAAAAATTAATTGTACCTGAGCAAACAGGCAAGTTCCCTAACTCAAACTTGAGTTATTATTTTTCAAGCATATTGGTGGATAATGATTGTTGATTATTCCACATCTAAGACTTATTATTGAATGTTCACATTTATTGCAAGTTTCCTTTAACCCTACTCAATTATATTTGAGTAGGCCACTATTGTATTGCAGCATGAAATCTTATTTTCCAAGAATGCTTAAGTGGGTTAATCAATTTACAATTAATCCACATCGATATTATTGACACTTGCACTCGGTGCATTTGAATTCGTACAACCTTGGATTCGTACATTTATTAAAGTTCCGTAATTCACGAACTACTTAAGAATGAGTCTGGACCCTTGATCGGTCAGGTAAGCATGTGAGAATTTATAAAAGCTATCCGGACCAATCAATGGTATGGATTCTTAGACTGAAATGAACACCCCCTTTATTTTAGGGGAGTACCCCAGGTACCGTATATAAGGTACAAACAGCAGAGTTAAATGTTATGTATATACATAGTGTACGCGAGGCTGATCCCCTCAAGTACTTATTCTGTAGCCAGTAACCAAAGGGTCAACCAGCTATTGACTCCTTTGGAAGTTATTGTTCAGAGTCTACTTGACTATCAATTGTCCTAAAAGCAATAATTGTTCTTGCTTCTGATATTTATATTGTTAAATTCTCTTTCTATATTCCCTTCACCATGATATATCCCTTATTGTTGTATTTTAAACTTGCTAAGCAACTAGTTGCTCACCCTTGCTATATCATGACTTTCATTGCAGCTAAACCCGAGACATCAGGAAAGGGCAAGGGTAAAGAAAAGATGAAGTGATAGGCTTCATGTAGCTGATTTTACTTTATATTTAGTTAATTGCTATTAATGTAATTCGAACCCTGATTATTATTTAGGGTATGTTTTGGTGTTATGTATTAAGGTTATTGTATCTTGTGACTAGTAACACCTTTCTAATGAACAACATATGTTTGTTATATTCCGCATTTTAGTCAATGTATGTTATTAGAGGTGAATGTTATATTGGATCGTGATGACCGAATCCGGGTAGTTGGAGACCCGAATTTGGGGGCGTCACAAGTTTTCTCTCCTAACTATTTAGGATTTTGAGAATACTTGTAAAATTGCATTAGTCTATCCCACAATAAGACCCATCTTATTTATAGACTAACCCTTTTCTTAAACCATTTAAAAATTAGGTTTTTATATAATTCCCAATCTAATTAGTAATTTTAATAATAATAATAATAATAATAAGACTCCTCTTATTTATTTATAGATTAGTATTTCTCCAAATACTTAATTATAAATATTACTATTTCTCCAAATACTATATTATTATTATTTAATCAATTTATTAATAATAATAATAATAATAATAATAATAATAATAATAATAATAATAATAATAATAATAATAATGATAAGATGACTACTCTTATTAATTTATAATTTAGTACTTCTCCAAATACTTGATTATAAATATTAAGCTATTTAATTTATTCTACTAATAAATTAAATACACTTAATTTATTATTATTAAGCCAGTCACTTCTAAAATCATATTTCTCTCTTCTATGGTGTGACCTTCTAGATTCAATATTAAACTAGTAAGTAGAATAAATAAATTAGAAACATTCTAATATTATTTATAATGAATTAAACTCTTTTAATTCAAATATAAATAAATAATATTTATTCTACATCATGAGTGACACCTTATAAATAATGTATCATGACTATCCGGATAATATGAATTCAACGTCTAATCATAAAGGATTATCACAAAAAATACAAAGAACCTATTCCATGAATAGTTATCGTACAATTCAATCCTTCTACCATGCAATGTCCCGATCAAATATAAAACATGGAATTACTGTCAAGTTTTATTTATTTGATCATATGTATTTCGATTCTAAAATGCACAACTCCAGTTAATGTAAATTAGAAACTCGTTTCTAATTTCCATTCAACCCTGGCTAGAGATTTTTGAGTTGTCACTTTATCGAATCACATAGGACATTCTCTCCCTTTACTAGAAGTGGTAGATCCTTTGTTGATCATTCATCTATCTCCATATATACTTTATTATATCCGAACATACCCCACAATATACCCTAGAGTATTAAGGAATATGACAAAACATAACTCAGTATATACAAGATACTATGATGATCTCAAGTCCAAGGATCACTTGTACTACTATCACTTTAGGAACACCTATTGACACGCATGTAAAACTCCATTAGGGTTCCTTTATTCAAGTCATGTTCAGTAAACTTATTCTTCAATAAGCACCTATATACTTGCTTTAGTGTTGCCACACAAATGATTATGAGATCAACCATTATTTTCAACAAAGCAAGCATAGTATGTACTAATCTATCCGGAATCAGTAATCCCACATTAGTGATCCAACGATTAGGAGCATTTTAGTTTTGAGCTATCTTAAATTTAGATCTCATTAGCATGATCAACATCATGATTCTAAAAGCATTGCTTGAAAACTATGGGTTTATCACATTTATTAATTTAACTAATTAACATGGATAAAGAATGTCTTTTATTAAATAAATTCTCTTATTAATAAATGAATAAGATTACAAAATAAATACTCATCACATCAAATATGATTGGCTTGAGGACATACTACTTTCAATCTCCCACTAGCACTAAAGCCAATCGTCCTGGTATCTAATACCCATCTTCTCTAAGTGACGATCAAACTGCTGTTGTGTTAACGCTTTAGTAAATGGATCTGCTATGTGGTTCTAAGAGTCCACTCTCTCTAAAGTGACATCTCCTTTTTCCATGATTTCTTTAATCAGATGAAGCGCTACAATACATGCTTGAATTTCTGATGAGACCTGGGTTCCTTAGCTTGTGCAACAGCTCCAGTGTTGTCACAATATACAAGCACTGGTCCTTGTATGCTAGGAACAACTCCAAGTTCAGTAATGAACTTCTTCATCTAAACAGCTTCCTTTGTAGCTTCACTACCAGCTATGTACTCTGCTTCTGTCACTAAATCAGCAATCGTTTGATGCTTGGAACTTTTTCAACTCACTACACCACCATTTAGGATAAAGACATAACCTGAGGTGGATTTGTTGTCGTCTTAGTCAGTCTGAAAACTTGAGTCTGTATAGCTCTCTAGTTTTAAATCAAACCTACCATACACTAGAAACACATCCTTAGTTATTCTTAAGTACTTTATCACATTTATTAATTCAACTAATTAATATGGATAAAGATTGTCTTTTATTAAATAAATTCTCTTATTAATAAATGAATAAGATTACAAAGTAAATACTCATCACATCAAATGTGATTGGCTTGAGGGCATACTACTTTCAATCTTTGCATCCAGGCCAAAGAAATCACAACAACTTGAGTTCTGATGGTTAGTACAAACAAGAAAAAATAGACATAAATAATAAGAATAATAAAACAATGAATGAATATTAAAGATCTGCAATTTATTTATGTTTAAGGAAGTAATTTAATTTGTTCATAGTTCAATAATGTCTAAATTGTCAACATGATGTCCAGAATATCAGAATAAGTTCAAGTTCTAGAGTATTGTCTATGATTCACAAATATGAAGTTTAATGGTAAGCTTCACGATAAAAGTGAAAGTAGTATGCACGCAAGCCAATCATATTTGATATGATGTAGTATATACTTTGTAATCTTATCAGTTATTAAAGGCATTTTACATTATCTACATGGTGCTGTTATATTAAATATGATAAACCCATAGTTTTGAGCAATGCTTTTAAAATCATGATGGTGATTATGCTAATGAGATCTAAATTCTAGGTAACTCACAAACTAAAATCGTTCCTAATCGTTGGATTCTAAGAAAGGGATTAGTGAATCCGGATAGATTAGTACATACGTTGCTTGCTCTTAGGAAGAGGATGATTGATCTCATAATCATTTATGTGGAAACACTAAAGCAAGTATGTAGGTGCTTATTGGAGAATAAGTACACTGAACGTGGCTCATTAAGGAATACCTAATGGAGTTTTACTCGCATGTCAATAGAAATTCCTCTACTGATCCTTGGACTTGAGATCATCATAGTATCTTGTGTATGATGAGTTCTACTTTGATGTATCCCTTAAGACCTTTAGGGTATATCAAAGGGTATGATTGGGTATAATAAGTTGTGCATGGAGATAGGTGAATGATCAACAAAGAATCTACCACGTCTAGTAAAAGATGTGAATGTCCTATGTGATTCGATAAATGACAACTCAGTAGTCCTTGGCCAAGGCAGAATGAAATTAGAAAGGAGTTTCTAATTTGCATTATTTAGAGTTGTGCATTCAGGAATCGAAATACATATAATTAAATAAAATAAGACCTGATAGTAATTCCATGTCGTATATTTAATTGGGACATTGTATGGTAGAAGGATTGAATTGTACGGTAACTATGCACTGAAAGGTTCTTTTGTGATTAATGTTGAAATCTATATTATCTGGAAAGTCGTTGATTGCTAAGGGGGCTTACTGTTAGGTTTGTATAACGCGAACATGCAATCAAATTACATAAATAAAGCGGAAGCGTGATAAAACGGATTTTAAAATTTTTCATACAAACCATCACCATGATCTTTCCTTATGCACAATTATTAATTAAACGAAAGTGATGGAGAATAAGAATTATACCCTTGTAGAATTCTAGCTTCCTCAGGTACAAGTTCACCTCTAATTCCTTCGCGTTCTCCTTGAATTCCACCGATTAAATTCCTTCCTTTGATCAACGTTAGTCACCCAAGTGTTTGGCCTCTAGAGGTGATCCACCAAGGAATAATACTTGTTCAAGAAGATGGGTGTTGGCAAAACCCTAGTTTCTATCTCTATAGAAATTGTAAGTACTCTCCACAATTGTTATGCAAGAGTGTGTAACCCTAATCTATGATAAGACTCCTCTTATTGATAGATGTAGGAAAAACCCTTCCCTAAACTATTTAGGATTAGGGTTTCTATTTTAATTAAACTCCTTTAATTAAATCAACCTCCTAATCTAATTAGGAATTCATGAGAGAGTACTTCTATTAATTAATTCCATATCCCTATTAGGATTTAAATAATAATAATGGTAATAATAATAATAAGACTCCTCTTATTAATTTATATTTAATATTTCTAAAATATTAAATAATAAATATTAAGCTATTTAATTTATTCTATCTCCATAGACTAAATTAAATACACTTAACTTATTATTACAATTATGCCATTTACTTCTTAAATAAATATTTTTCTTTTGCGGTGTGACCCTTTAGGTTCTCCATATTAAACCGATTGTGAATAAATCAATTAGAACAATTCTAATCTTATTTAAATAAATAAATTAAACTATTTAATTCATTTAAATAAATAATATTTATTCTACAATAAGGGTAAGCCCCTTAGCGATCAACGACTTTCCAGATAATATAGATTTCAACAATAATAAAAAAAAACCTTTCAGTGCATAGTTACCGTACAATTCATTCCTTCTACGATACAATGTCCCAATTAAATATAAGACATGGATTTACTGTCAAGTCTCATTTTATTTAATTATATGTATTTCGATTCCCAAATGCACAACTCTAAATAATGCAAATTAGAAACTCTTTTCTAATTTCATTCTGCCTTGGCCAAGGACTACTGAGTTGTCATTTATCGAATCACATAGGACATTCACATCTTTTACTAGACGTGGTAGATTCTTTGTTGATCATTCACCTATCTCCATGTACAACTTATTATACCCAATCATACCCTTTGATATACCCTAAAGGTCTTAAGGAACATGTCAAAGTATAACTCATCATACACAAGATACTATGATGATCTCAAGTTTAAGGATCACTTGTACTACTATCACTAGAGGAATTCCTATTGACATGCGAGTAAAACTCCATTAAGTATTCCTTAGCGAGCCATGTTCAGTGAACTTATTCTCTAATAAGCACCTACACACTTGCTTTAGTGTCTCCACACAAATGATTATGAGATCAATCATCCTCTTCCTAAGAGCAAGCAACGTATGTACTAATCTATCCGGATTTACTAATCCCCAATTTAGTAATCCTACGATTAGGATCAATTTTAGTTTGTGAGCTATCTGGAATTTATATCTCATTAGCAGAATCACCATCATGATTCTAAAAGCATTGTTCAAAACTATGGGTTTATCACATTTAATATAACAGCACCATGTAGATAATATAAAATGCCTTTTAAGAAAATCAATTATTTTATTAATAAATGAATAAGATTACAAAGTATATATGCTACATCATATCAAATATGATTGGCTTGTGTGTATACTACTTTCAATCTCCCACTTGCACTAAAGCCAATCGCCATGGTATCTAATACCCATCTTCTCTAAGTGACGATCAAACTGCTGTTGTGTTAAAGCTTTAGTAAATGGATCTACAATGTTGTCTTGAGAGTCCACACGCTCCAGGGTGACATCTCCTCTTTCAATGATCTCTCTAATCAAATGAAATCGTCGCAACACGTGTTTGGATTTCTGATGAGACCTGGGTTCCTTAGCCTACGCAACAGCTCCGGTGTTGTCACATAATAAAGGTACGACTCCTCTAATGCTAGGAACTACTCCAAGTTCAGTTATGAACTTCTTCATCCAAACAGCTTCCTTTGCAGCTTCACTTGCAGCTATGTACTCTGCCTCTGTCACTGAATCAGCAACTGTTTGTTGCTTAGAACTTTTCCAACTCACTGCGCCACCGTTTAAGGTAAACACGTACCCTGAAACGGATTTACTGTCATCCTAGTCCATTTGAAAACTTGAGTCTGTATAGCCCTCTAGTTTCAATTCAGACCCACCGTAGACAAGAAATACATCCTTAGTTCTTCTTAAGTACTTTAGGATGTTTTTCACTGCCTTCCAGTGCTCTTCTCCTGGATTCGACTGATATCTGCTTGTTACACTAAGTGCATGAGCGACATCTGGTCTAGTACATATCATACCGTACATGATAGATCCTATTGCTGAAGCATAAGGAATCTTACTCATTCGGTCTCTCTCCTCAGGTGTCTTTGGGGCCTGTTTCTTGGAGAGATGTATTCCATGGCTCATCGGCATGAGACCTCTCTTGGAATCCTCCATGCTAAACCTCTTTAGCATCGATTCAATGTACTTTCCTTGGGTCAAGCCAAGCATCCTTTTAGATCTATCTCTATAGATCTTTATCCCCAAAATATAGGATGCCTCATCCAAGTCCTTCATGGAGAAGTGTTTAGATAACCAAATTTTGATCGACTGTAGCATACGAACATCATTTCCTATCAGTAATATGTCATCAACATATAATACAAGGAATGAAACAGCGCTCCCACTAACCTTCTTGTACACACAAGGTTCATCCTCATTTTTGATAAAATCAAACCTTTTGATTATCTCATCAAAACGGATGTTCCATCTTCGAGAAGCTTGCTTCAATCCATAAATGGATCGTTGTAGCTTACATACTTGGTTTGTTCCAACCATTGAAACAAAACCCTCTGGTTGTATCATATATACATTCTCCTCAAGCTCTCCATTGAGGAAGGCCGTTTTCACGTCCATTTGCCAGATTTCATAGTCATAATAAGCTGCAATTACAAGCAAAATCCAAATGGACTTGAGCATAGCTACTGGTGAGAAGGTTTCATCATAGTCAACTCCTTGTCTTTGTTTGAAACCTTTTGCCACTAGTCGGGCCTTATAGGTCTCTACCTTGCCATCCGCTCCAGTCTTTCTCTTAAAGACCCATTTACACCCAATAGGCTTAATGCCCTCAGGTGGTGAAACCAAAGTCCATACTTGGTTTTCATACATGGAGTCCATCTCGGATTTCATGGCTTCTAGCCATTTCTCTGAGTCTTTACTACTCATAGCCTCTTTGTATGTCAATGGATCATCATCATCAATGATGCGTACCTCATCATCATCCTCTATGATGAATCCATACCTTTCAGGTATCTTCGGTACTCTTTCAGATTTACGAATAGGTTGTGGTACAGTAGGTTCTTTTACTTGGTCAGGTACCCGACTTTGATCCGTAGTATTTTGTGGTTCTTGAATTTCTTCAAGATATATCTTACTCCCACTGACCCCTTCAAGGATAAACTCCTTTTCCAAGAAGGCAGCGTGTTTCGTAACAAACACCTTTTGATCAGTAGTATGATAGAAATAATACCCTGATGTTTCTTTAGGGTATCCCATGAATCTACATTTGTCGGATCTAGTCTTCAGCTTATCATGCTCAAACCTTTTGACATAAGCTGGACAACCCCAAGTCTTAACATGCTTAAGATTTGGTTTCCTCCCTGTCCATATCTCACATGGAGTCTTTCAGTTGTCGGCGGGCTTTGTGGAGGGTATTCTGAGCTATTGGGCCCCCGCTCGTCAGGTGTTCAGATTAGGGACAGTGGAGCTGACCCCTACTCTCGAGGAGTATGCCCGCTTTACCGGCTTATCTTTGGATGGTCCTTGTGCCAGGGTCACAACTGGTCCCATGCTCCGTCAGTTCTTGACTTTTACTGGTTTGCGAAGGACAGTCTTGTTGTCGGTGGTCACATCAGACCATCTAGTTCCCCTACATTTCCTGATTGACCGATTCGGCTCACCCGACAGCTTTCATCTATTCTCTGGTGATTTTTCCGTATCTGAGGAGCGCTGGGGCACTTTGAGAGTAGATGTTTTGATGGCTTGTGTTATCTCAGTTTTGTATCTGCCAGCCGGATCCGATATGTTGGATGTACGAGTTATTGCAGCTATTAGAGCCCATTCAGGAGGATCACACCATTATTCCCATGATACTAGCAGACACCTACATGTCAGCTTCATATTGTCAGTCTTTCCGAGGTAGAGTATTCAGAGGGAGCTCCGTTTTGTTATATGTATGGTTTATGAGCCATCTCAGCCCCATCGGTCATTTCCGTCGCCATGGGTTTTGCTTCAACCATGACATAGCCATGCAATTCTCGTTCCGTCCCGTGAGCTGTACTGATGCGACTTCCTAGACAGAATTCTTATTGGCTATTGAGGAGCCTTTTCATCTCTTGATTTATTCGGGTTATTGCTCCTTCATGAGCTTCTTGACTCATGTGCCCACCTTGGATTTCATCCCTATTTCTGGCTTGAGGGGCGTGACGACTTATCATCCCTTGGCGATTATGGGGCAGTTTGATCAGATACAGGATTTTCACCTTTCACGGGCGCAACCGACTATCGATTCCTCATATCACCCCAGACAGAGAGAGACCTACTGCGAGTATACGATCTTTGGTCTCGCAGGATCTTGGCCGAGTATAGTGAGGGCTGCCCCATTCAGACATCTGCTTATGTGCAATGGTTGCACGGAGACTCCGTTATGGTCAGTTTGAGTCAGACTGGAGTGTTTGATGACTCTCGAGTGATTTTCACAGATGACACCACCCCAGAAGTATTTATCCCTCTTGAGTCTACAGAGATGATATCGAGATGTGAGTTTGAAGGCTTCTCCGCTCCCGCCCAGACTCCTCATTCCACCTTAGTTGATTCTGCCCCTAGTCGGGTTACTGAGGATAGTCGGAGCCAACTGGCCTTGATTACTGCTGAGGCTAAGAGAGATGTTGCTCTTGTTGAGAGAGATGCTGCCATTCTGGCCAGAGATGCTGCCCTCACTGACAGAGACGCCATTGTATTACAGACTAGGGCAGTTATGGATGCTCACTTTGAGATTGTTAGCCGAGCCATTGCTTTATTGGATCGCATCGACATGATGGGGCAGCAGATTGCAGGGGACGTCGATGCTTCAGATCTATCCACCACTTTATCCATCCTGCTTCAGTTAGTTTCAGATTTGTAGATCATTTTATTTCTTGCATAGACTATGTCAGTTTCATCGGTTATTGAAAGAGAAATCTTGTAACAAAATGACTTATATATGTAGACATGCATTTAAATTTAGTCATTTTCCCTTTTTGTCGTATCGTTGCCTTTCATTGGATCCTCATTTTATCTAGCTAACCATGATTTTGATATTTCGCCTTCTTTCTCTTCTCAAGTCTTGATGGAGATTTGACAGATATTGCTGCACACCCTGTTGATTTCATCAGACTGAGTCTTAGATTTCAGCTAACTGTTTGGCTGGGTTAGGGTTATGTCATTTGATATGAAGCTGATTAGGCGGCTAGTTTCGGGAAGGTTTCGAGGGTATAGGAAGGTTTATCTGGCTGTTGGGAATTGGTTTTGGTTAGAGAAAGTATTATTTTTTAAGGAGTCGGACCGTGCCATGATGGTTGCCTACGTACCCCCACAAGTCGGGAGATCAGGTCCTACGTAGTTCGTTCTTCAAAGAAAGAGGAGAAAATGGTGATTTTAAGCGTAGAATCGCTTCACCGAGTCCGAATTGATGGGCTGTGGAAACACCTCACCATCCATCTCTTGCAATATGAGGGCTCCTCCGGACAGCATTTTCTTAATCACAAAAGGTCCTTCCCAGTTTGGGGCAAACTTCCCTTTGGCTTCGTCTTGACAAGGCATGACTCTCTTTAGTACTAGGTCATTTTTCTTGAACTTTTGAGGTCTTATCTTTTTGTCGTACGATCGAGAGATTCTTTGCTGATATAACTGACCGTGCAAAACAACAGCCACCCTCCTTTCATCAATTAGGGCCAATTGGTCGTACCGACTTTGCATCCAATCCTCCTCGCTTATCTGAGCATCGATCAAGATTCTGAGGGACGCCATCTCAACCTCAACTGGCAGAACAGCCTCTATTCCGTATACCAAAGCATAAGGGGTTGCCCCTGTAGAAGTACGCACCGACGTTCTGTACGCCAGCAGGGTGAAAGGTAGCAGATCCGGCCATCCTCGATGATTGGCGGACATTCTCGCCATGATCTTCTTGATATTCTTATTTGCAGCCTCCACTGCCCCATTCATCTTAGGACGGTAAATGACAGAATTGAGGTGTTTGATCTTAAACTGGTCACATAATTCCTTCATGAGGGCATTGTTCAAATTCTTGGCATTGTCGGAGATTAAGACCTCAGGTTGCCCGTATCGGCAAATGACATTATTCCTGATGAAACGGACGATGATCTCCTGAGTTACTTTGGGGAAAGACGCTTCTTCTACCCATTTAGTGAAGTAATCGATCATGACGAAGATAAATTGGTGTCCGTTGCTT
Source organism: Aralia elata (assembly GCA_034770075.1). NCBI lineage: Eukaryota > Viridiplantae > Streptophyta > Magnoliopsida > Apiales > Araliaceae > Aralia > Aralia elata. Next base: position 39,141,058 of record CM068380.1, on the reverse strand, counting down.
GCTTTGGGCTCTACCGGTCCGATTACATCCATACCCCACATTGAGAATGGCCAAGGGGAGGTCATACAATGCAGCTCATTGGGAGGCGCGTGGATTACGTTCCCGTGCGCCTGGCATTGGTAACATCGTTTGACATGATCATCGCAGTCGGCTTTCAGTGTTAACCAGTAATGCCCCGTTCTCAAGATCTTTTTGGCCAGCATCGGTCCACTCATGTGTGGCCCACACACTCCCCCATGTATTTCATCCATAATCTTTTGGGCCTACGTTTCATTTACACATCGCAACAATCCCAAACCGGCATCCCTCTTGTACAGTGAATCCCCGCTCAGATAAAACTTCATCGCCATCTTTTGGATTCTCAACCTCTCAGCTCGGCTTGCCCGGTCGGGAATGGATCTATCCCTCAGATACTCTCTTATGTCGTGATACCAAGGCTGCTTTGGCAGAACCACCTCCTCCGATAATACTGCCACATGTTCCTCGTAGGCCGGGGCATTCTGTACCGCTATTTCAATCTGTGGAACGTCCCTACTTTTGATTATGTGGATTAAGGAAGCCAGAGTTGCCAATGCATCGGCAAAATCATTTCGTCCCCGGGGGATATGTCGGAAAGCGATATCTTCAAATTCTCGCATCAATTGGATAACACATCGGTGGTATGGAAGCAACCGGAGCTCCTTCGTGCTATACTCCTCGATCGCCTGTTTGATTACCAGCTCTGAATCCCCGAACACCGCTAGTCTTTTTACCCCCATATCGCGGGCAAAACGGAGTCCCAATATACATCCCTCATACTCAGTTGTGTTATTCGAGTTACTGAACTGCAATTTAGTGGCCACGGGGTATTGCTCTCTAGTGATAGATACCAGGACTGCTCTGGCTCCTGCCCCTTCAGCATTCATGGCACCATCAAAATACAACTTCCAGAACTGCCCCTCGTCGTTACATCTCGTGTGTAAGACCCAGAATACATCTTCGCCCGGTAAAGGAGTTTCTAAAGGTTCCATCCCTCCGGCTGGCATTTCTGACAACTGATCTGCAATTCCCTGCCCTTTCATGGCTTTCTGAGTCACGTATACGATGTCGAACTGCTGTAAGATTAACTGCCACCTTGATAGTCGACAGTTCAGCATGGGACTTTCAAAGATATACTTTAGGGGATCCATTCTCGAGATCAGGTACGTAGTGTGCACATGGAGATAGTGTTGTAATCTCATTGCAGCCAACGCCAAAGCACAACAGGTCCTTTCGATGGGGGTGTAATTCTGTTCACACCGGCTAAATCTCTTGCTGAGGTAATAGATGGCCTGCTCTTTGCCTGATTCATTCTTCTGTCCCAGCATACATCCCATCGCAATGGCATTGACCGATATATACATAAACAGAGGGATCCCATCCTTCGAGGGTACCAGCACCGGTGCTTCTATCAGCTGCTTCTTAATGGTCTGAAAGGCTTTCTGGCATTGCTTATTCCACTCTTGGGAGAAATCTTTCCTTAACAGTTTAAAAATAGGCTCGCATGTAGTTGTCAAGTGGGATATGAAGCGGCTGATGAAGTTTATTCTTCCTAGAAATCCCCTTATCTCCTTCTCTGTGCGAGGTGCCGGCATATCCACAATGGCCTTAATCTTCACCGGATCCAACTCAATGCCCCGATTACTAACCAGGAATGCCAAGAGCTTGCCCGACTGCACTCCGAAAGCACACTTTACCGGATTGAGCTTCAAGTTATATTTTCTGAGCCGATCGAATAGCTTTTTGAGATAGGTTACATGATCAGATTCTACTCTCGATTTCACGATAATGTCATCCACGTAGACCTCTATCTCCTTGTGCATCACGTCGTGGAATAGGGCCATCATGGCTCTTTGATAGGTGGCCCCCGCATTTGTGAGACCGAAGGCCAATCGTCTGTAGCAGAAGGTGCCCCAAGGGGTGATGAAAGCGGTCTTTTCTCGGTCTTCCTCCGCCACCATTATCTGATGATACCCCGCAAAGCAATCAACAAAAGAGTACATCTCGTATTGGGCTGTGTTATCCACCAAGATGTGTATAAAAGGCACTAGGAAGTTGTCCTTGAGACTAGCCTTGTTCAGATCTCTATAGTCGACACATACCCTCACCTTCCCTCCAGGCTTAGCCACTGGGACTATATTGGACAGCCATTCCGGGTAAGTGGACACCATAATGATTCCAGCCTTGAACTGTTTGACGATTTCTTCCTTCACCTTCAAGCTCCACTCCGGTTTTAACTTTCTTAGTTTCTGCTTGACAGGCTTAAAACCCTCCTTGATGGGCAACCGGTGTACCACAATATCGGTGGACAATCCGATCATGTCCTCATGAGACCAGGCAAAAACATCCTCATACTGGCTTAGCAACTCGGTTAGTTCTGTTTTTTGGCTAGGGGTCAGGTCTGTCCTTATCTTGAGCTCTTTGGGTTTGTCAAGGGTTCCGATATTTATGGTGATGGTTTGGTCTAAGTTGGGTTTAGGTTTGTCTTCGACCCATCCTTTGATCTCGTCAGGCGTGTCGTCATTGTCTGTCTCATCCTACTCAATGCCCATTAAATCAAAATCCAGCTCAATATCAAAATCATAGTCATCTTTCAAATTTGAAACATCGTTTGTTAGGCAAGAAATACTCAAATTGGTACACCTGACATGAAACAAAAATATTTGTCATATATATAAGTCGTTCTCCCACAATGATCATCTTCAAAATAACATAACAAAATAACATAACCATGCAAAATTTAAAATAAAGGACAAAAACTAGTATCCATTCATCCCCCACCATCTGGGGTCTACCATCCCGACTCCATATTTTACCCTCGTTTGGATATTACTAGCTCCATCGTCCAGTTGTCGGTGGTCAGATCGGCCGAAATGCGACAGATGAAAGGCGGCTTCGCATCGGAAACTTCCTCGATGACTACAGCCACATCGCATTGGTCCCTCTTCATAACCTCCTCAGGAACAGTCAGCCCCGCCCAATTGATGATAGGCACACTCTGTTGGGCTCCTGACGGCGGGGCAACATCTCTCCCTTTTCCAGAGATATAACACTTGGTTTCAAACTGTTGCATGACCTCTTGCAGGAAACTCTCCTTTTTGGCCGACTCATCATTCGTGGGGGTCAATTTTTCACCCCCCTATCTCAGACATAGGCTTGTCAGTACCTTGTTCATTGTTGACTTTCGGCATCAGACTTTCGGCCAGTCGAGTTAGGGTCTCCCCATGAGAGTGTTTCCGTGCTATGCCTCCATAATATCCCAACCCTGCCTTGCCTATCTGATTGGGCAGTTGAATAGGCTCAATAATTCCTTGACTGTTTTTTCCCAACCCATGCCCAGGTCGAAACTTCATCTTCATCATTTCTCTAGCAACAAAGGTAAGTTCAAGAGAGACCTTAGGTTTTATGGCTGGAGCCCCCAGACATCTGTAGTGGGGAGTATTGATTTCCAGTGCCTGAAAACTGGCAGGTACCACCGTCTCGTCCAAATTAATCACTGGCAGGCCATTCCTGTAAGGAGAAGGGTCATTATGCTCCGCAGAGACCGTCACCAGGTTCCCATCGATGATAAACTTAATTTGTTGGTGTAGCGTGGAGGGAACTGCCCCGGCCATGTGTATCCATGGCCTTCCCAATAACATGTTATAACTTGCCGCGATATCCAGGACTTGAAATGAAATATCGAAAGTATAAGGCCCTATTTCCACAGGCAATTTTATCTCCCCCATCGTATCCTTTCGGGATCCGTCAAAGGCTCGTACCACCACATAACTGGCCTGTAGGCGCTTAGGATTGACGTTCATCTTTTCTAATGTACTGAATGGACAGATATTCAACGCTGATCCCCCATCAATTAGCACCCCATTCATAACATATCCTGATGAGACTACCGTAATATGCAGCGGTTTCCGATGCCCCCTTCCCTCTTTGGGGATATCATCATCTGTGAACGATATTACATTATTTTCTAACAGATGGTCCACTAGATGGCCGAAACCCTCTTTGTTAATCACCTTGGGAATGTGTACCTCTTCCAGGACTTTGGCCAGAACTCTGCAGTGATCGTCGGATGACAATACCAAATCAAGGATCGATGTCAGAGTCGATTCCTCGCTCAATACTTTGATCCCCCTCGCTTCTGGATGATTCATCTTCCTTAAAAATTCCACAGCTTTCTCCTCGAATATCTTTTCGTTCCTCTTCTCTTGGCTCTCAAGGACTCGTCTTGGAAGATATAAAGGATTGCCCTTTGATGTTACCGAAGCACAACTGGCCGCCTCCTCTGATACTCCCCCGTAATTCCACGGTACTGTGTTTAGACTGCTAATGGGGATTTGTGGTCTCGCAACAATGGTGAGAGGTTTCGGGGCCGTTAACCTGATAGGCCCCTCCGTGATACTCCTGCTCAGACCCACCAACCTAATCGGTGTCCCTCGTATACTCTCCTGATCACTTGTCATGCCAATCATCTCATCGGTTCTTCTTATATAATTCAGCCTTGGTGGTCCTCCGACTTCGCTGGCTTCCGCCACATTGACCCCTTCCCCATTATGCTTAGGCAGGGGATTGACTTTAACATTTGGTGACTCTGGTTGTTCCACCACGATCTCCCCGCTATTGATCATGTTCTGAATCTTGTGCTTTAGCGTCCAGCATTCCTGAGTATCATGACCAGGGGAACCCGAATGGTAGGCACACTTCTTACTCGGGTCAAATCTTCTCCCTTTCGGGTGAATTGGGGGTGCCAAATCGACTATCTTTCTCTGTGCTATTAAGACTGCCAAAATCTGTTCAAAAGGATCCCCAAGTGGGGTGAATACCCGATCCTTTGTGGCTTCAAACCTTCTTTGTCCGTCCGTCCTTTGATTATGGAAATTAGATTGTCGGGGTGGCATTATTCTCTGTATTTGCACTGGAGGGCTATCCTCCACCTTCCTAGACGATCCCTGCAGGATGAGGGAAACATCTTCCTCCCTTTTCTTTTGGGTCCTGCGGGACGTACTACCATAGTTTCCACTTTGGATCTTGCCAGACTTTAACCCCATGTCAACCATTTCTCCATGCTTTATCATTTCGGCAAAAGGTCTTCCAATCCCCGCTATCACTCGCTCATAATAAGGCGCCTCCTGAATATCCACAAAGGTCATTACCATTTCTGCCTTGCTCATTGGGGGATTTACCTATGCAGCCATACCCCCCCACCGCTGTGCATAGTCTCTAAAAGATTCTTTTGGTTGCTTCTTGATCTTTGTCATCTGATATCTGTTAGGGGCCATCTGTGCCTGGAAACTGTATTGTGTCAAGAAAGTATGGGCCAACTCCTCCCAGTTGTGGATCCGAGCATTATCAAGGCGGGCATACCAAGTTCTTGCTTCTCCCGTTAGGCTCTTTTGGAATAACTGCATCCTCAGTCCTTCGTCCTCCACGTAAGACCCAAGTTCCCCAATGTATATCTTCAGGTGTGTATAAAGGTCTCCCTTCCCATTATATTTCTCAAATTCGGGGATCTTGAACTTCTCCGGATACCTAGTTCCTGGAAAGACACACAGGTCTGAATAATTGACCCTGCCTAGGGAACCTATGCCTTTTAGAGATTGGATAGTCTCCTCCATCTGTTTCATTTTCTTTCGAAGATCATCGGTATCTCCCTCCCCTGGGATAGTGATCACTGTCCTATCAGGCGTAGGAATGGCCTTTGGGATGACTGGCTCGCCCTTAGGCTGGGGTTGATCATCTTTAGGCAGATCCTTGCTTGGCGGATCCTGTTTAGGTAGCAACTACTCTTTCAACATCGTGGCCATTTCTAACATCTGTTTTTTAAAATCATCGAATTCCTCCCGAGATATGGAACCAGGATTAGTAGGGGGAATATCAGCCATTTCAGATGTAGAAACCTGGGCCCTCTTAGATTGCAAACGCGTTTGAGGAGCAATCCTACATAAAAAATGGTTTGGAGTTTAATCTTTGGGAAATGAAAGATGTGGATGCATGCTAAAGCTGTAACTTTTGTGTTTTTGGGTCTTTTAATCCTTCCCTGCAAAACAAAATGTTAGCAGTCCTTTATTGCAATAATAAATGCTAGACATGAATTATTATGCCTTCCCAGCTATTCCCTGCAAAACATGGAGGTTAGCACTCTCTTTTGACAAAAAGGGGAGGTATAAAGATATGAAATGGGACTATGACATTTATACGCGTAAACGTAAAAGGGCATGAAGAGACTTTCCCTGCGTTGGGTTAATCTGAGGCTGACCTATCCTAAGGTTACTCTCGCGGCTTTTCGGCATGAAGGTCCCCAAATCTTCGCAATCTACTCGTCTGAATCCTTTCGATTGGAGCGGATCTGGGTTGTGCGTTTTCTGAGCCATCTTCGGGGAGCAGCCCCTTCGAGTCCAGTAATAAGCAACCGACGGGTTTGCCTCAAGAGGAGGTACACTCTCAACATACATTCACATTCATCGCCATCACCGTATGCAAATGATTATTTTAAAGTGAAGCAAATCCATTCAATCATTCATTCATTGGACAAAAACACACATTCACACAACAACAAGTAAAACAGGTCAAAATATCGCACGCATATACACATTCATAAATTTTTAAAGGATAGGATAGCATCAAGGTTCGAACGCGGCTTAAGCCCTCTAATGTCCCCAGCAGAGTCGCCAGCTGTCGACGCCGGGAAAGATCGCTCCTGTGGTGATTATTGCCCTTTCCAATTTTGGCCTTTTTATTAGATGATTTTTGGAAAAGGTCGGCACTAATGTCGACGGGGTTTTGAAAGATCGTTTTTTATGATGAGCCAATTAACCAGAGTCGCCAGTTGGTATATTTGAAATGGATGTACCAACTCATCTGAGTTTCGTTGTTTCGTAAATCGCTGGCTCATGTGTGACTCCGAATTGATTAGTCTACGAACCGAGATTCATAGAGTTCGGGGGCACCCCCCGACTTTCGTGAAACACGGTTACCGCAATCTTGATGCTTTTCCTATCCTTTTAATTCTTAAAATGCATATGTGTGCGCGTGTGTGTGCCTATGTGAATGTTGTGGTGAGTTTGTATGAAAGAATCATTTGAGGTTTTTTATGGAAAGTCGTGTTTTGAGAGTGATTTAGAATGTCCTTCGGCTTATACGAGAAAGCTTTATTCTTTATGAGAAAGGTTTGATTTTAATTGTCAAAAAAACGGTGAGATTTTCGTTAGATATCGTTTTGGCAAAACAAGAGTTTTTTAAACCTTCATCAAAATAGGAATCGAGTCCTATACGTTGCTTTCGTAAATGAAGTGACGGGAAATTTCTAGGATCTCTTTAACCCTATGCACAACGGTTTAATAAAACGTCTTTTATTTTTATAAAGCCATTTTTTGTGATGTTTTGAACACGATTTTTTTCTTTAGCTTTCTCGTTTAAACATGATCGACATTCATTAGCACTTCCAAATTTAAGCCTCGTGGTGCTAATAACCTAATTTGATTGATTTTATGAAAATCTCATCGTTTAGCTTTGAAATCAATTTTTGTGTCATAAATCAAATCAAGCATTAAAATGCGTTGGGGCTATTCATGGGCATGTAAGCCATCAAAATAACCCCAAACGCCCACAATCGCATATTTCACTATTACGGGGCCTTAAACCCGATTTTCACCTTGATATCGTTTTAAGGCCCAGCGATTACATATTTACAATCAAGGATAATCGGTCCTATTACATACATCAAAATTGTCCATCATTAGATTTGGACCACGGGGTCGCACTCCTAGGCTCACATCCACAATTTCTACACACCCACAAAATGCATATTACAGAAATTAAACAAGCAAAAAATCACCAAATTGATATCATCGGGCCATTAGGAAGAATTTTGTTCCGTTGGAACCCTCACTAATAATCCCTAATCCATTCATCCTCAATAATATCTAAGAAACTACGTTTAATATAGCCCAAATGACAAAAAGCTTCACAAAATGATATAACAAAAATGCTATAAAAGAGGGCCTTTCACCCTGCAAAAATAACACCACGATTCGTATAAACTCGTATATTGAATAGAGTAGAAAGTGTATGTGATACAATCTAATAAAAGGGGTATAATTCCTTAAGGGGTATAATGCCAAATGAAGAAATGAGCTGATAAAGGCTAGCCAAGGACAGCCGCAGATTGATCTGCGGCTGGCCTCGGTTCCTCCGCTCCCGCCGCGCACTTCAGCCGCCCGCGGCGCACTTCAATTTATTTTAATCATTGGCCGCGGATCAATCCGCGACTGGCTGGGCTAATTTTCTCGATTTTTGTGCTACACCTCGATCCTCGTGTCGTACCGTTGGTTTTCGTTGAAGGACTTGTATTTTGCAGTCCGAGAATCGCTGGGAAACGCGCCATATCATTCCGCTTTGATCGTTGTCGTGCCGGCTTTGATCACATATCGTTGCGGCGGCTTTGAGTGTTCGTACTTACGTCCACCTTTCGTTCTCGTAGGTTGGGTTTATTGACGATTTTGCCTTCCTGTCAGGGTTAGTATAGGAAGTGCAAAATTTGGGTGTCTACAATCGTAATAATAAGTTCAGTATATTTAATTTAATCTATGGTAATAGAATAAATTAAATAGCTTAATATTTATTATTTAATATTTTTGAAATATTAAATATAAATTAATAAGAGGACTCTTATTATGGATTTAGTGTTAGACACACTTCCAATAGTTGGGAGAGTGTAATGACCGAGAATTCTGAAATTTCCTTGTAATTCGCATTTTTGAATATTAATGAAAATATTATATTTTATTAATATTATATTTGCGTTACGTGTTTAAAGGATGTGTGACAACCTAGATTATGTGAATGTATGAAGTTTTATATGTCTTAGTTTTGATTAAGTGAATAATTGATTTCGCGTAGCGTCGCTAAATCACTATTCATCGGGGCACGTTTCCTGAGGCACTATTCACGCCATAATATTTTTGTGTCTTTTTCGATGTTAATAAATTTCATAAATATGTTCGAGCGAAGTAATAATTTTTTCAAGTGTTAGAATTTTATTTGGTGTCGTTGGTGATTTATTTAGTGGCCCTAATTTCTATTATGGGTGGCCCAAAGAAATGACCCAAACCCATGACCCAAACCCATGACCCAACCCATGACCCAAGACTTGACCCATGTGGGATATGGGTTTAAAAATCAGCAATTTGGTGTCTAGATGAGGGAGTATTCGGGTAACATTGTAAGGGAAAGACCAAGATGGGTGGATTAATTGTTGCATGTTGCACAAGTGGGAACAAGTAAACATTTGCTAGCCAATAGAAAATCAAGAAAGAAACATTGAGCCACTAACCCATTTTCTCCCTAAATCACTCCCTCCACTTCTCCTAACCCATTCCTTCTCTCCCATATCATCAGCAATTAGAGGCAGAGCTGCAAAATTTAGAGAGAGAGAGTTGGCAAGAGCTTGAAGGAAGGAGGAGAAAAGAAAGGAACAAGGAGGAAGAAGGTGAAGAAACTAACCAAGCCTCTTTGCACACCCATTCAACCCATAAGCAGATAGAGAGAGGGAGAGAGGGAAAATCTACAGCAAAGAGGAAGAAGAAAGAAGGAGAAGGTCGCCGGAAAAGGAAGAAAGTCGCCGAAAAAAGGAAGAAGGAGGAAGAAGAAGGTACGGGTGAAGGAAGAAGAAAATCTAAGCAAGAAGAACTCAAGCAAAGCAAGCCTAGCAAGCTTCATATCATCTAGGAGGAATTTACAGAGGTAAATCATTAACTTGAACCCATTTCCATTTGATTTGGTTAAGGTTTTCAAGCTTTTCATGGTTTTAGAGCTTTTATGCTCATGGGTTGGTTTTCTTGCGAGTCTTGTTGTTATTGTTTGTTATAGATGATTGTTGATGTTGTTAAAAGGTTATGTAAGCTATTAATAACATCAAAGTGGAACAAAAATGGAAGAAATTCGTACCTATGCTTAAGGAGGATGAAGAACATGAAGAACATGAAGAACAATGGACATTTTGGACAAATCTTGGACCTATGGACTATTTTGGACAATATGTGTGACGCCCCCAAATTCGGGTCTCCAAATACCCGGACCTGGTCATCACGATCCAATACAAACATTCACCTTTAACAACATATGGTATCTAAAAGTGCGGAATATAATAAACATACGTTGTTCATTACAATGTGTTACTAGTCCCAGAACACGATTAACCTTAAACATTTACACAATACATACCCTAAATAGCTATCAAGGTTTAAATTACATTAACAGCAATTAACTAACACATAAATCTAAAGTCTGCTACGAGAAATTCTATCATTTCATCTTTTCTTTCCCTTTGTTCTTCCCTGACGTCTCGGGTTTAGCTGCAATGAAATCATGATATAGCAAGGATGAGCAACGAGTTTGTCCAGCAAGTTTAAAGTGCAACAATAAAGATATATCATGATGAAGGGATATTAAAGGGATTTCAACAATAGAATAATCAGAAGCAAGAACATTAAATGCTTTTAGAACAATTGATAGTCAAATAGACTTTGAACGATAACTTCCAGAGGAGTCAATAGCTGGTTGACCCTCTGGTTACTGGCTACAGAATAACGTACTTGAGGGGATCAGCCTCGCGTACCCGATGTATATGCATAACACTTAATTCTGCTATTTGTACCTTATATACGGTACGTGGGGTACTCCCCTATAAATAAAGGGGTGTTCATACAGTCTAAGAATCCTTACCATTGATTGGTTCGGATAGCTTTTATAAATTTTCACAAAATTGTCTGACCGAACAAGGGTTCAGACTTAACCATGAATGGTTTATAGATTTCTGAATTTAAATATACGAATTCAAATGCACGAATGTCAATAAATATACAGAGGTGGAATAATTCTGAAAGTAATTAGACCACTTAAAGCATGCTTGGAGATAAAATTCAAGCTCAAAGAATCCTTGCAATAATATATACCTTTTGCATGAATTAAAATACTGCATAAAGTTTTAGAAGTATTGCTCAAGGTAAAAAGTTGAGTAAGGAAGAACTTGCAATAATGTAAGAAGTTTAGGGTTAGGAACTTGCCTATTCGCTCAGCTACAATTTAAATCTTAGCTTTAATTACTTGACCTTGGATAACCTATCAGTTGGTAGAGTTGGTTTATCCATTAGCGTTGCGTAATTATACCCACTTATGCTATTCATTTAGCAGATAAACAATTCACCGAATTTAATTACTACCTAGCCATCAGCTAACAAAATTTAATGGCCTCTAGTTATTATTTAAACAGATAATAATTAATCAGGGTCACTTATCATTTGAATACTCCAATTATTACCTTTATTTGTATCTAGGTATGGTTTAATAAATTTATTTTGGTTTAAAGATAACAGAAAACCGTTGATCAATTATTTAGTTGATCCACTCTTAATCACTATTTACCTTGGGGGTAAGTTAGTAATCATTAACCTTGTCTCTTATTCAACATTGATTTAATACTTGACACACTTAATATATTTAACTAATCATTAAGTGTTTATAATCACTATTTATTAAGGGTCAAGGCTAAATAATTAACTTATAAATCTTATACTTAATCATTATTTCATTAATGATTAAGTAATTAATTCCCTTCTTATTTAATAACTTTATTACTACTTAATTATCATTAAATATTAAATAATAATTAAATATTTATTATCGTTATTTATTATTTATTGGAAAAATAATAAATAATTATTTTATTAACTTTATCCATATTTAATTATTATTATTAAATAATAATTAAATATTTATTATCTTTATTTATTATTTATTAACAAATAATAAATAATTATTCTATTAACTTTATTCATATTTAATTATTATTATTATTAAATAATAATTAAATATTTATTATCTTTATTTATTATTTATGGATAATAAATAGTTATTTTACAAATTTTATTCATTGGTAAATAATAATTATCTCGTTAACTTTACTATTATTTAATGTTAACTAAATAATAATTTAAGGACTTACTATCTTATTAATTATTAAATGGTAGATAATGAATAATTATCCCATTGACCCTTGTTATTATTTGCTATTAATAATTTAATGCTTATTATTCCTCTTATTATTTATTGAAAATAAATAAATAACCATCAATCTTGTTGTTACCCATTTGGCCCAACAAATCCCTACCCAAAGCTGGGTTTGATTCCCAGTTACCCAACATAAAATTTTTGCAGAGTTTTGCCTTCCTGTTTCAAAGCACACTAACACCCTCAACACCTACGTTTGGGACTCACAATACACGCTGCAATTAACACATCAAAGGAATAACAAGGTTTGATCTTATAGCTATTTTGCCGGCATAACAGTTTAGCTAATGGAACTTAGTTTGGTCCTTCAGTACATATATTCCCAGCCAAAACAATAACCCAGCAAGAACAAAACCATACGGATTTCCCAGGTTTAAACCAAACAATAACAAACATAATCCAATATCAGAATCCTCAACCAGGATAACCCAACGCAACCCAAATAATTTCAAAGAGTCATTTAATTTAATACAGAGAAATCAATTGCCCCAATACCGAGGTACAAAATACTCCAATATAGTGGAGGATTTCAACTCAATACAATACCAAGAACAATATATTCAGCAGAAATTTATCAATTCCAAAACGAATAACCCAATACAATAGTCACAATTTGAAATCAAAGAAGAGAAACATTTAAGCCTAAAATCACAAAAGAAAGAGAAACTGTTATAGCAGCCTACTGCTATACCTTGGACTCGATCGAATGGCAGCCTTCCTTCTCCTTCCAAAGTACGAAATCAAGTTGGACATCCACCGCGAGCTAAAATCGAAATCCCCAATTGATTACCCCTGTTTTCCCCTCTCTGATTAAACTCTGAATTCCCAAAAATTTCTCTCTGATTTGGGTCTCACCAAGCAAGGAGAATCGGCAGCTCTTCAAGGCTGGGGTCTCAATTTATAGGGCAGTGTTTGCCCAATTTGATTGGGTATTACCTAATTTGGTTGCTCAAAGACCATCGGTAGGAAGGGGGATGGCTGTCGTTTGCTTCGCATCAAACCCAGCTGGGTTCGGCCAATACCTCGAGTTGCGTGGCTTTACCGGTCACGTCGCCGGATTTTAGGGACCCTTGGTCCTTGCCGTGTTCGCTCGGTAGTCAACCACTTCCCTTTCTCAGACCGCTGGTTGCTCCCACCGTCGCCGGCGCACGCCTGGCGACTCTCCCGTCAGTCAATCGCGCACACCCCGTCCGTTTGATTGAAAAGCTAGGGTTTGCTTGATTTGAGGTGAGGGTTAGACGACTGGTATGATTGAATTGAGGGTGTGGGTTTGATCGCTCGAGGGCTAGGGCTTAGGTTTTTCTTCCTCAGCTGATTTCCTTCCTCTTGACTGATTGATTTGGGGTTTCCCCAATTTGATTTCGACGGTATGAACGTTCCCCCAACTGTGTATGCCAGTTATCCAAACGGATACAACCCGTGGATAGACTCAACCCGACCGAAATGGAAAGAAATGGAGTTGGGTCAGCTATTTCAAATACAAAGTGGCCCAATAACAAGGAAATTGGATTTGGCCCAATTAATATAGTTTGACAGCCCACTCGTTTGACCCAATCAGAACAATAAAAAGAAATTTGGCCCGATTAAATAAAAAAAGAAAATGGGTACATTAAATTAACACCCTTATGTCCTAATATTTAAATTAAATAATTAATTCAATTAATTAATTATTTACATATTTGTTTTACCAATAATTCCTCAATCGAATTATTTATTCCGATAATGATAAAATTATTTATTAATCTCTTTTACAAATTTTCTTGCAAATTAAATTCTTAGGGTTAACTCACTAATTTATTTAAGCTACCAGTGGATCCCTTTAATGCACAGAAAATTATTGGATCACATATTTATACAATTAAATAATAATACCCACCTGGATCCAATTAAATTTATAAAATTATATGAATTTATTTATAAAAAAAAATACACTTGATACAATGTTTAAAATTTTCCGGACATTACATCCTCTCCCCCTTATAAAAATTCCGTCCTCGGAAGTTCAATCTAAGGTTACTCGAATAACTGAGGGTAACTTGCTCTCATCTTCTCTTCGAGCTCCCACGTGGCTTCTTCCACCGCGTGATTTCTCCAGAGAACTTTTACCGAGTGAATGATTTTATTCCTCAGCTTCTGCTCTTTCTTATCCATTATTTGAACAGGAATCTCCTCGTACGATAAATCCCTTTCGACTTGAATTGGTTCATAGGAGATAACATGTTTGTAATCTGGCTTATACGGACGCAACACTGATACATGAAACACGTTGTGAATGTGTTCAAGCTCAGGAGGTAATGCTACCTCGTACGCCACTTCGCCGATCCGCCTCAAAATTTCGAACGGTCCTATGAATCTAGGGCTCAATTTACCCTTCTTCCCAAAACGAATCTTTCCTTTCCAGGGAGATACCTTAAGAAACACAAAACTTCCAACTTCAAAGTCTCGTTTCTGGCGATGTAAGTCGGCGTACTTCTTTTGGCGATCCTGGGCTGCTACTAACCGTTGTCTTATTACTTTAATGATTTCTACGGTTTGTTGTACCAACTCTGGTCCCAACAATCTCCGTTCACCCACTTCATCCCAACACAACGGCGTTCGACACTTCCTTCCATATAGCGCTTCGTACGGTGGCATACCAATGCTAGCATGATAACTGTTGTTGTAAGCGAACTCTACTAGTGGTAAGTGATCGTCCCAGCTACCACTTAAATCCATCACGACTGCTCGAAGCATGTCTTCCAGGGTCTGAATTGTCCGCTCACTTTGACCATCAGTCTGGGGATGATATGCCGTACTCATTCTTAACTGTGTTCCTAGTCTCTCCTGTAGGCTTCTCCAAAAATTTGACGTGAAGCGCGGATCCCTATCAGACACAATAGATACCGACACTCCATGTCGTGATACTATTTCCTTCACATTAAGTTTCGCCAACTGTTCTAATTTGTACCTGATCTTGATTGGTAGAAAGTGGGCAGACTTGGTCAACCGATCCACGATCACCCATATGGCGTCTAGACCCTTTTGCGTTGTTGGAAGTCCCACCACAAAATCCATTGTGATGTGCTCCCACTTCCATTCGGGAATCTCTAAGGGTTGCAACAATCCGCTCGGCCGTTGGTGCTCAGCCTTGATCCGTTGACAGGTTAAACACCGGCTAACGAACTCTGCAACTTCCCCTTTCAAATGCGGCCACCAATAATGTTGACGAAGATCTTCATACATCTTGGTGCAACCCGAATGTACCAAAAATCTCGTACTATGGGCCTCCTGTAAAATTTCTTCCCTTAAGTCTGGTACATAGGGTATCCAGATCCTTCCCTCGAATCTCAACAATCCTGTGCTGTCAACCTTATACTTTGAGGCTTTTCCCTCCGATAACTGTTTCTTAATGTCAATGCATTCCTCGTCAAATTCTTGAGCCTCCTGTATCTTATCCAGTAGAGTTGGACCTACCGTCACGGCGAACACCTTTTCGTCCACCTCCATTGGATACCTAACTTCCAGCTCCAGACGTTCAAAGTCCCGTATCAACTCCTCCTAGACTGTCAGCTGCATCAGCTTCACCTTGCCTTTCCTACTTAAGGCATCAGCCACTACATTTGCTTTGCCCGGATGGTACAGAATTTCACAGTCGTAGTCCTTGATCAATTCTAACCATCGGCGTTGCCTCATGTTCAGCTCCTTTTGAGTGAAGATATATTTCAGACTTTTGTGATCTGTATATATCTCACACTTCTCCCCGTATAGGTAGTGCCTCCAAATCTTCAAGGCAAAAACTACCGCTGCTAACTCCAAGTCATGAGTTGGATAACCCTTCTCATAATCCTTCAGCTGACGTGATGCGTACGCCACGACCTTGCCGTGTTGCATCAGTACACAGCCAAGACCCTTGTGCGATGCATCGCTATACACTACGAAACCCCCAGTGTTGTCTGGTAAGGTCAACACTGGTGCTTGGCTGAGTCTCTTCTTCAACTCCATGAAACTCTCCTCACACTTCTCCGACCAAACAAACTTGACTGTTTTCCTGGTGAGATTGGTCAACGGCGATGCTATCTTTGAAAAATCCTGGATGAATCTCCGATAGTATCCCGCTAATCCCAAGAAACTCCGGATCTCTGTCGGCGTCTTCGGCTGTTCCCAGTTGATAACTGCTTCTACTTTTGCTGGGTCCACCGAAACACCATTCCTGTCTATGACATGACCCAGAAACTGTACCCTCTGCAACCAAAACTCACACTTAGAAAACTTTGCATACAATTTCTCCCTCCTGAGAGCTTCTAATACAATCCCTAAGTGTTCAGCATGCTCCTCCTCTGTTTTTGAATACACCAAGATGTCATCGATGAATACAACTACGAATTTATCCAAGTACTGCTTGAACACTCTGTTCATCATATCCATAAATGCTGCTGGTGCGTTCGTCAATCCAAATGACATTACCAGGAACTCGTAGTGCCCATAACGAGTCCTGAATGCAGTCTTCGGGATATCTTCCTGCCTCACCTTCAGCTGATGGTAGCCTGTTCTTAAGTCGATCTTTGAAAAGTACTTCGCTCCCTTGAGCTGATCAAACAGATCGTCAATTCTAGGAAGCGGATACCTATTCTTAATTGTAACTTTGTTCAACTCTCGGTAGTCGATACAAAGCCTCATTGAACCGTCTTTCTTATTTACAAACAGAACTGGCGCTCCCCACGGGGACACGCTCGGTCTGATATAACCTTTATCTAACAGCTCTTGCAATTGCACCATCAACTCTTTCATTTCTACAGGTGCCATCCGATACGGCGGCTTTGATATTGGTGCGGTTCCCGGTGCCAAATCGATAACGAACTCGATTTCCCTGTCCGGCGGCAGTCCCGGAAGTTCATCGGGAAAGACATCGGTGAAATCTTTCACGACTGGTATTTGACTCAACTCATCCCTTACTTGACGGGTATCAACCACATGGGCCAAATAACATATGCAACCTTTCTTGAGTAATCTCCTTGTTTGCATCATAGTAAGACAGCAAGATTGTCTTGGTGACTTACTACCGTAAAATACTACCTTCGACTTATTAGGAGTCTTCAGGTGTACACACTTTTCCTTACAATCAATAACTGCTCCGTGGGTTGATAACCAATCCATTCCCAGGATTACATCAAACTCTCCCAGCCGAATGGGTATCAAATCCACGTTGAGCTTAAATCCTCGCAACTCAGCACAACAATTCCTATGAATGTATTCTACGGGGACAATTTCTTTGTTTGCTACTTCTACGTTCATAGGGTGTTCTAACTTTTCACAAGGTACATTTAACTGACTAGCAAATTCTTCAGAAACAAAAGAACAAGTAGCACCCGAATCAAATAGCACATATGCATTTATATCATTGATTGGGATGATACCTGACACCACGTCCTTGGATTCCATGGCATCCTGCACCGTCATGTTGAACGTGCGGGCTGTTGGCCTGTTGGCTTGACTGGATGGTGGCCCGTAGTTCAACCGGTTACTGTTTCCACTGTTGTTGTTTCGGTTGCCACTCCCTGCGTCGCCCTTCCTCTTCGGGCAATCCTTGATTTGGTGGTCGGGTGCTCCACATGAAAAACATCCTCCTTTTGGCTTATTCTGACATTGGGGTGCCATGTGCCCCGGCTGTCCGCAACGGTAACACACACTCTTTCCCTTCATACATTCCCCGGTGTGATTCTTGCCGCAATTATTGCACCTGCCCGGTTTCTTTACCTCCCCTCCAGACTGGTTTCCTCCAGGTTTATTGCTCCCGAAGGATTGGCTCTCACTCCATTTGCGCTTATTGGGGTTGCTGCCCCCGCTGCTCCCTGCCTTCGGGCCCTCATGTCCTTTCTTCTTTTCTTGGTTGTATTTGGCCAGGGCCTCACTGCCACCCTCTGCAATGATTGCCCTCTCCATTAATTCTGCGAATGTTCTGATTTTTAATACCGCCACAGAACGGTATAACCATGGCTTCAACCCCTGCTCAAACCTGCGAGCTTTCCTTTCCTCGGTGCTGACTTGGTGAGCTGCAAACCGTGCCAACTCATTAAACTTAGCTGCGTACTCAGCCACAGACATGTTCCCTTGATTTAGTTCCAGGAACTTGATCTCCATCTCCTGCTTCATGCTCTCTGGAAAGTAATTTTCCAAGAACATTTCCTTAAAACGATCCCAAGCGACAGTGCCTTCTTCAACTCGGCCTCTGTTGGCCTTCCACCAATAGTTGGCTTCTCCTTTTAGCATGAAAGTGGCAAAACTTGTTTTCTATTCCTCTGCCACCCTTGCTACTTCAAAGACCTTCTCTATCTCTTCTATCCAGGTCTGCGCCTCGATTGGGTTAAGAGTTCCCTTGAACTCAGGTGGTCCGACCAATTTGAAATCTTTAAAGTTTGCCAGATGATGCGTTGGCTCAGCTGCAGCTTGGGTTCTCTCAGGTGGTGGTCTGGATTGCATAGCCTCGGCCAGCATTTCCGCGAACATTCTCATTGGGTTGGTTTGGTCTCCAACCTCACTTTCTGACTCTTCGACTTGTCGGTTATGTGGCCTTCCCCTTGGCATGATTTAGAATAAGGAAACTGATAACTTTTACCTATAGATTCACATTTTACAACATATGTTATTAAAATAGACAATTAAAGGTAAAATATTTATCAACACATTTGATTTAAGCGAAACATCTGCATTTATATTCATATACCACCGTTTTGTTACAATGACTAAACCTGTGGCATACTTCTATAAATGCGCCACTATCTGTCCTATCAACAAATCATCCCCTTAGACAAAAGTGGGGAATCCTAACCTTTCCTCCCTCAAGACCACAAAAGTTGGGGTTTAACTGCTACCCCAATCATAACAACAAACATAAAGTTTCACAAACAAACATGAATATGTCCCTAACATAAACAAAAGTGGGACTGACTGTACTAACAACTAAACAACCATCCTATCCTGTCACTATACATCATGACGGATCCGAGCCTGCTGGCCAGAAGAGACTGCTCCGTCCCCGATCCTGCGGCGAACCGAGCGGCTGGACTCTCCTATCTCAGTCCGGGGTCTACGGTAGGCTGCATCCAAGGCATGCCCCAGGGTCTCTATCCTCACTGCCCTGGCCTCTAGCTGGTCCTCCAGCTGATCAACCCTCCTGGCCTCCCTGGCCCAGGCCTCCCTGACGTGCATCCTCGCAGCCACCTCCAGTCCGGCCTCAAACCTCATGGCCTCCTGTTTCGCCCTCAGGTGGGCGATCTGCAGATCCCGCTGCTCCAGTCTCTCCCTCAACTCAGCGTTTCGGGCCACTAGCTGATGTAGCAGTGGTCCGACCTGCTGTGCTGAGGACTCGTAGCCCTGCAGCTGAACCTTGGCCACCCCTAAATCATGCTCGAGCTGGTAGGCCAGGTCTCTGTACTGGTCCTCCATATACTGATGGGTCTGGTTTTGCTCCTCCAAATGAGCAATCCGAGCCTCCAGCTCCTCATTTCTGTCCGTCAACCCCTCGATGATATCATCAGCAGTGGACCCCATGCCATCAACAGCAGCAGGTGGCTCCTCTCCCTCGGCCTCGGGATCCTCCTCCTCAGCATCAGGGTCCTCGCTACCGGACCTCATCACCCTACCTACCACTGGCTCTGGTAGCTCTCTATGGTAGTCCTCCTCCGGCTCGGACTCCTCCTGTAGCAATCCCGGGGCAATAGGAGCATAGCCCACCAGCTGCTCCGAAACTACTGGTATATCTGTATATGTCTCCTCCTCCTCACGGGCTCCACTAGTCTCCCCCACGGCAGCCATCCTACAAACACACAAAAACTAACATTAGTACAACAATAAAATATATTCATTGAAGAAATGAAGTTATATTTCATTGGGTACTACTCGACTCGATGAATTCCCCAATTCATCAAAACCACATATGATAAATCTCCTCGATTTATCTCCTAACACTCGATACGAGTTTACTATGAAGGTTATATCCTAGGTTTCACGATCCTAAAGTTTATAACCTACAGCTCTGATACCAACCTGTGACGCCCCCAAATTCGGGTCTCCAAATACCCGGACCTGGTCATCACGATCCAATACAAACATTCACCTTTAACAACATATGGTATCTAAAAGTGCGGAATATAATAAACATACGTTGTTCATTACAATGTGTTACTAGTCCCAGAACACGATTAACCTTAAACATTTACACAATACATACCCTAAATAGCTATCAAGGTTTAAATTACATTAACAGCAATTAACTAACACATAAATCTAAAGTCTGCTACGAGAAATTCTATCATTTCATCTTTTCTTTCCCTTTGTTCTTCCCTGACGTCTCGGGTTTAGCTGCAATGAAATCATGATATAGCAAGGATGAGCAACGAGTTTGCCCAGCAAGTTTAAAGTGCAACAATAAAGATATATCATGATGAAGGGATATTAAAGGGATTTCAACAATAGAATAATCAGAAGCAAGAACATTAAATGCTTTTAGAACAATTGATAGTCAAATAGACTTTGAACGATAACTTCCAGAGGAGTCAATAGCTGGTTGACCCTCTGGTTACTGGCTACAGAATAACGTACTTGAGGGGATCAGCCTCGCGTACCCGATGTATATGCATAACACTTAATTCTGCTATTTGTACCTTATATACGGTACGTGGGGTACTCCCCTATAAATAAAGGGGTGTTCATACAATCTAAGAATCCTTACCATTGATTGGTTCGGATAGCTTTTATAAATTTTCACAAAATTGTCTGACCGAACAAGGGTTCAGACTTAACCATGAATGGTTTATAGATTTCTGAATTTAAATATACGAATTCAAATGCACGAATGTCAATAAATATACAGAGGTGGAATAATTCTGAAAGTAATTAGACCACTTAAAGCATGCTTGGAGATAAAATTCAAGCTCAAAGAATCCTTGAAATAATATATACCTTTTGCATGAATTAAAATACTGCATAAAGTTTTAGAAGTATTGCTCAAGGTAAAAAGTTGAGTAAGGAAGAACTTGCAATAATGTAAGAAGTTTAGGGTTAGGAACTTGCCTGTTCGCTCAGCTACAATTTAAATCTTAGCTTTAATTACTTGACCTTGGATAACCTATCAGTTGGTAGAGTTGGTTTATCCATTAGCGTTGCGTAATTATACCCACTTATGCTATTCATTTAGCAGATAAACAATTCACCGAATTTAATTACTACCTAGCCATCAGCTAACAAAATTTAATGGCCTCTAGTTATTATTTAAACAGATAATAATTAATCAGGGTCACTTATCATTTGAATACTCCAATTATTACCTTTATTTGTATCTAGGTATGGTTTAATAAATTTATTTTGGTTTAAAGATAACAGAAAACCGTTGATCAATTATTTAGTTGATCCACTCTTAATCACTATTTACCTTGGGGGTAAGTTAGTAATCATTAACCTTGTCTCTTATTCAACATTGATTTAATACTTGACACACTTAATATATTTAACTAATCATTAAGTGTTTATAATCACTATTTATTAAGGGTCAAGGCTAAATAATTAACTTATAAATCTTATACTTAATCATTATTTCATTAATGATTAAGTAATTAATTCCCTTCTTATTTAATAACTTTATTACTACTTAATTATCATTAAATATTAAATAATAATTAAATATTTATTATCGTTATTTATTATTTATTGGAAAAATAATAAATAATTATTTTATTAACTTTATCCATATTTAATTATTATTATTAAATAATAATTAAATATTTATTATCTTTATTTATTATTTATTAACAAATAATAAATAATTATTCTATTAACTTTATTCATATTTAATTATTATTATTATTAAATAATAATTAAATATTTATTATCTTTATTTATTATTTATGGATAATAAATAGTTATTTTACAAATTTTATTCATTGGTAAATAATAATTATCTCGTTAACTTTACTATTATTTAATGTTAACTAAATAATAATTTAAGGACTTACTATCTTATTAATTATTAAATGGTAGATAATGAATAATTATCCCATTGACCCTTGTTATTATTTGCTATTAATAATTTAATGCTTATTATTCCTCTTATTATTTATTGAAAATAAATAAATAACCATCAATCTTGTTGTTACCCATTTGGCCCAACAAATCCCTACCCAAAGCTGGGTTTGATTCCCAGTTACCCAACATAAAATTTTTGCAGAGTTTTGCCTTCCTGTTTCAAAGCACACTAACACCCTCAACACCTACGTTTGGGACTCACAATACACGCTGCAATTAACACATCAAAGGAATAACAAGGTTTGATCTTATAGCTATTTTGCCGGCATAACAGTTTAGCTAATGGAACTTAGTTTGGTCCTTCAGTACATATATTCCCAGCCAAAACAATAACCCAGCAAGAACAAAACCATACGGATTTCCCAGGTTTAAACCAAACAATAACAAACATAATCCAATATCAGAATCCTCAACCAGGATAACCCAACGCAACCCAAATAATTTCAAAGAGTCATTTAATTTAATACAGAGAAATCAATTGCCCCAATACCGAGGTACAAAATACTCCAATATAGTGGAGGATTTCAACTCAATACAATACCAAGAACAATATATTCAGCAGAAATTTATCAATTCCAAAACGAATAACCCAATACAATAGTCACAATTTGAAATCAAAGAAGAGAAACATTTAAGCCTAAAATCACAAAAGAAAGAGAAACTGTTATAGCAGCCTACTGCTATACCTTGGACTCGATCGAATGGCAGCCTTCCTTCTCCTTCCAAAGTACGAAATCAAGTTGGACATCCACCGCGAGCTAAAATCGAAATCCCCAATTGATTACCCCTGTTTTCCCCTCTCTGATTAAACTCTGAATTCCCAAAAATTTCTCTCTGATTTGGGTCTCACCAAGCAAGGAGAATCGGCAGCTCTTCAAGGCTGGGGTCTCAATTTATAGGGCAGTGTTTGCCCAATTTGATTGGGTATTACCTAATTTGGTTGCTCAAAGACCATCGGTAGGAAGGGGGATGGCTGTCGTTTGCTTCGCATCAAACCCAGCTGGGTTCGGCCAATACCTCGAGTTACGTGGCTTTACCGGTCACGTCGCCGGATTTTAGGGACCCTTGGTCCTTGCCGTTTTCGCTCGGTAGTCAACCACTTCCCTTTCTCAGACCGCTGGTTGCTCCCACCGTCGCCGGCGCACGCCTGGCGACTCTCCCGTCAGTCAATCGCGCACACCCCGTCCGTTTGATTGAAAAGCTAGGGTTTGCTTGATTTGAGGTGAGGGTTAGACGACTAGTATAATTGAATTGAGGGTGTGGGTTTGATCGCTCGAGGGCTAGGGCTTAGGTTTTTCTTCCTCAGCTGATTTCCTTCCTCTTGACTGATTGATTTGGGGTTTCCCCAATTTGATTTCGACGGTATGAACGTTCCCCCAACTGTGTATGCCAGTTATCCAAACGGATACAACCCGTGGATAGACTCAACCCGACCGAAATGGAAAGAAATGGAGTTGGGTCAGCTATTTCAAATACAAAGTGGCCCAATAACAAGGAAATTGGATTTGGCCCAATTAATATAGTTTGACAGCCCACTCGTTTGACCCAATCAGAACAATAAAAAGAAATTTGGCCCGATTAAATAAAAAAAAGAAAATGGGTACATTAAATTAACACCCTTATGTCCTAATATTTAAATTAAATAATTAATTCAATTAATTAATTATTTACATATTTGTTTTACCAATAATTCCTCAATCGAATTATTTATTCCGATAATGATAAAATTATTTATTAATCTCTTTTACAAATTTTCTTGCAAATTAAATTCTTAGGGTTAACTCACTAATTTATTTAAGCTACCAGTGGATCCCTTTAATGCACAGAAAATTATTGGATCACATATTTATACAATTAAATAATAATACCCACCTGGATCCAATTAAATTTATAAAATTATATGAATTTATTTATAAAAAAAAAATACACTTGATACAATGTTTAAAATTTTCCGGACATTACAATATGTAGCTAATTTTTCGTGTTGGATTAATTTTTTTGTTGTTATGTATTGTAGTTCCATGGATTACCAAGTTAACCCAATTGGAATCGAGTAAAAAGGTGTAAAAATGAAGATTTGGTGATGATTTTAGTGAAGAACACTTAGAATATTCAAAATAGAGCATGAGTTGATACTTTGACCTAAGCTTCAGCCATGTTAATATTAATGGGTAGCTCTGAAGTTTTGATATGTTGTAGCTCTATGTCTTAGGAGTCCATAGAGTCCAGAACAGACCAATTTGAAGGTCTAGAGAAGACGTTATGGGGATTGGAGTGAAGGAGGGTCAAAATCGCGATGTCTAACAAGGGCCATCAGGCCACCCGCGCGCCAGCACCAAGGCCCCGCGCGCCCGCGGGTGCGCGCTGCCGCACGCCGTGCGCTTGGTGCCGCCCGCCCGCGTGTGCGCTGCCCGACTCAACTTCGACGCCCGTTGGAAAAACGACCATAACTTTCTCATACGGACTTGGATTTGGGCGATTCAAGATGATCCGGATAGCTTAGAGATAGACCTACAACATCCATTAATTAGAATTGAAATTTTCCAACTGGAGCAATTTTCAAATTGAGCGTTTTTAGGGCTGTTGTGCAAACAGAAGGCGTCGGTCATGCGTGTGTGCAATGTAATACCCCGAATGTTTATGAGTTAGTAAATCATGATATTAAATTATTATGATGATTGTGACATACAATGATCCTTAGAAAAGGAAATTGATGGGTTAAGCATAGGATAATACTCAGAGTATATTTGAGTTGATAAAGGTTATAGAATAAAACCTACAAGAATTTGTTAAGGAAACGGATTAAATAGGCGATGTAAAACCTATGTTATAGTAATATGTTGAAATTATTCAACGATAAAATTTTAGAAGAAATTAGACGAAAACTAAGAGGTTTGATATTTGTGATTCCGGGGACGGAATCCTTATAATGAGGGAAGGATGTGACAACCCGAATTTTCGAGAACAATTATAATAAGAATTTAATAAAGAATAATTCTTATTATGATTCGAGTTTGAATATATATATATATATATATATATATATATATATATATATATATATATATCTATGTGATTTTTGGTGAGCTTAATATGTATATATATAAATGTGAAATATATACATAGATTCAGAATGAATGACTTAATAGTTAATTATTGTAACGATCGCGAGCCGTGGGTAGCTTGGTAATTCGAGCTTATGGATATTATTGAGTAATAATAATATTATGTGTTAAGCGTTTAAAGGTTAAATTATGACCTAGATTATGTGTAGGTGATGATTAGTTATAAGTATGACAGTGTTCGTATAAGCTTATTTGGTGGTTTCGAGAAATATCGCTAGAGAACTATTTATTGGATTAAATAAATAGTTGAAGGATAATATTATTGAACGAGTTATTTGTTGTAAAGACGCTAACTCGAATTATGGGCGAGATGTATGTGCGATGATGTATATGATTATGGGGAGTTAATCGTGAAAAGCAGCGATCGCGAATCGTGAATACCCTTATAATTTGGGTTTATTAATATTATTAAATGGATTAAATATTATTTTTATGTGATGTCCTTTAAGGTTATTTTATAACCTGGATGATGTCAATGTATGAAGTTTTATGCGTTATTGAATCGTAGGAGTGAATAATTGATTTCGCGTAGCGTCGCTAAATCACTAGTCACGGGGTACGTTTCCCGAGGCACTATTCATGCCATAAAATTGTTGTGACTTTTTCAATGTTGAATAATTTCATAAATACGTGTATGCGTACGAATAATTTTTTCAAGTGTCAGAAATTTTATTCGAGCTGATACGTGATATTACCCGTATCCGAAATGTTTTATATGAGTGTTCCGAATAAATGGACAAATCCTGTAATAATTACTTTTATGCGTCCCAATAATTTATGGGAGTACCTATTTTAATTTTGGGTAGAGTTATTTACCAAATTGGGTACAAAAGTGGGAGTGTTCGGGTATGGAAAAGACCAATTGGGTGTATTAATTATGGCATGCTACTAATATGGGAGGCAAGTAAACATTTTGGACCAATGAAGATGAAGGAAGAGAGGGGTTGGTCGGCACTATGGCCTTGTGCCAAACACTATGAGCATTGAGACATTCATTTGTCTCCTCCCCATTCCTCATTCATCCGACCTCTTCCATTCCTTGTTCCATTTCAAAATCTTTAGCTGATTGCAAGAGAGAAGAAGAGTGAGAGGAGGGATTTGTAGAGTGAGAAGAGAGAAAGAATTCTGCAGAACGAGAAGAGCAAGAAGAGAGAGAGAGAGAGAAGGAAAGTAGAGAGAGAAAGCTAATAGGTGGAATGAAGAAGATGACATGAGGCTTCGGGTGAACTCGTGGAGCAAGAGGAGAGATTCTAATCGAGTTCTAACAAGCCCTAATGATCATTACGCATATGTGAAGGAGAATCAAAAAGTATGTTTTCAAACTTTCATTTTTCCCTCCCGAAGCTTTTCTATACATGGTTGGGTTGTTGTTGTTTTTGTTGTTTTTATTAGTTACGAACGGTTATAGATGTTGTTAAGAGGTTATTTAAGCCATTAATAACATCAAAGTGGAACAAAAATGGAAGAAATCCTTACATTGGCTTAATGGAGCAAGAACATTGAACTATTGAACAAGAACATGCACTTTTGGACGATTTAGAAGACTTGTAGCTATGATTTCGTATTTGTTTAATTTATTTGTTGTTATGATATTGTACTTCCATGGGTTATGAGTTTAACCCAGTTGGAATGAAGTAAAAAGGGATTAAAACAAAGTTTTGGTGATGATTTTTGTGAAGAACACCAAGAACACCAAGAACACAAAAATATAGCATGAGTTGATATTTTGGCCTAAGATTTGGCCATGTTAATGTTAATGGATAGCTCTGAATTTTTGATATGTTGTAGCCCTATGTCTTAGGAGTCCATAGAGTCCAGAACGGACCAATTTGAACGTGTATTGAGGGAGTTATGGTGATTGGAAGCAAGATAGGCCTAGAACACCAAAACAGAGCATTTCGGGAAGCAAAACGGGTTGGAGACTCAGGCCGACGCCTAAGGCGCTGGCCACGGGCTTAGCTACTGTGAGAGAGCGCCTAGAGCGCTGCCCAAAGGCCATTTTGAGCGCCTAAGGCGCTGGTAAGGAAACTGTGCAAAACTGCTCCGACGTCCTTTAGTAAAATGAGCATAACTTTCTCATACGAACTTGAATTGACTTGATTCAAGATGATTCGGAAAGAGGACGAGTAGACCTACAACTTTTTTTCTTTAAGTTGTTCGATTTGAGGTCGGGATCAATTCCCAAATCGACCATTTGTATGACTGATGTGTTTTTGGAGGCAATCAGAGAGTGTCGGGCATGAGCGTAAGCACGCGTAATGCTCCCGACAATGTTAAATGATGTTCTTAGTTCCATAACATGATTTATTATGATTTATAATGATACTTAATATTTACAATTGAGTATTAGATAAATTTGATTAGGCGTGCCAAGCGTACGTAATCTCGTGTCACTTGGGCATTCGAATAGACAAGTGTGGCATACGAACATGCAAACGTCTTAACACCATAATAAGTGTGTATAACCTTGTTTAATATTTTATTTCTAATAATAATGAAACATGATAGAGTGTTATAAACTAATTTATGAGCATGTTAAGCACACGCAAAAGAAGCGAATTAGGCGTGTGATGTATAAACGTCGAAACGTCGTGTAAAGTGTTAATGAACTTAAATAATGTTTCGATTCAAATGAAACAAACTTTATAGTATATGGAATGGGGTTAATATAACCAATAAGTATTGATGATGATAAGGGTCGTAACGTTTTCAAACGACGCGACGCCGAGTAACGTTTTAGAGTTAATCGCGTTTATTAATTTATAATGCGCGAACAATATGAGATAAGAGTTGTTATATTGTAAACCATTATATGAAGCCTTTTTAGTGGCTAATTGGTATTTTATTGTTAAATAAATTGTGTAGGATATTTGAAGGACGAGCCATCATAATTTGGCAAGGAACGCTTAAAGGCAAGTTCTTTCAGTAACTTGTTAACTTGTTTAAATGTATTGATGTACATGGCTTGATTACTAAATTTTTCCTTATTATGTGGATTATATGTGAGCATGATTAAAGTGTGCACAATGTGCAATTATGTGACTATATTGTTCTGTGTGGAACTTGAGCTACTGTGAATATACAATGTGAGATGCATGAAGTATGTTATGAGATACATGATGCATATATATAGATGAATTGCATAAGATTTATAATGTATGAATAAGATGCATAGTATGAGAATCATGATGCATGGATAAATGCAAACTTATGTGTTACGTGAAGCATGAAATATGAAAACTGTTAGTTCTTGTTGAGCCGTCGTGCTCATTCTTGCAAAATTAAAACTTTTGTAGATTTTACAATGCAATGCAATTATCTTGATATCGTGGTGATAAGGATTAGAGAGGCATAGAAACAGGAAGGTTGCTAAATATTTCTTTATTGTAATTACTTAGCTGTGATGACGGTATATGATGTACGTGAATTTGACTGTATAAACCTTGAGTTAAAAATAGAGGTTATCCATTATAGTAGTTAAGACGTGATTATGTTAGTTATTTGTTATAGTAAACTACAAGGATGACGATGATGTATAAAGGACATTTTTGTGACGAATGTATAGCCGTTGAATAAATTTGCAAATATTTAGGGATCAAATAAAGTCAGAATTTGAACCATGCGTTCACATAGGAGATTCTGTAAATGATCATTGTATTTATTCAACCATGATCATAAGTGTATTATTAAAGGTTTTCGTGCTTTGTACTAGATTAGGATTTGTTGTAATATCATTGTAATTACATTCTTGTCGTAAGATTATGTTTTAGTTATGGTTTCGAGGCTTGGGACGACAATATTTATATCATATCAATGTAAGTATGTTATTTTTTCGCATTAAGTTATTGTTAGATTGATATATGAGTGGCACAGTGATGCACCGAATTCGTGGATAAGGTAACCCGAATTTGGGGGCGTCACAGGTTAGTATCAGAGTTATAGGTTATAAACCTAAGGTAAGAGAACCTTAGTCTATAACCTGAGGGTAGAAAGATGAAAATGATAAGTGATAACTCAGATAGAGTTTGACCGATGAGGAATAAATTTAGTAAATTCCTAAACAAAAGAATTGAGTTATAAACAAGAAGATTCAGAGAAGAATCATGGAGACTTATGAGAGACAAGAATTTGGAGTTACCTTACTCTAGTAATATAGATGATATATAAGTATTGATCAATATACGAGGTCTATAAGACGTAAAGGCATAAAATCATATATTATGATTAAAGAGAAGAGTATAGAAGATCGTAGGATGAAACGATCATAGGATAAGAAGATCGTAATGTAAAACGATTATAGAAGTAAGATCACAAAATGATTGGATTAAGTTATAGAATGACAGATGATCAATTGAATGATTAAAAATTTTAGCTCAATGCTATAGATAGATGGTACTATGAGATAGTACAAGTAAAACTCGGAAAGATTTATGGATGATGAAACATGAGTTAAATTCTTGTTGAGCAACGAGTAAGCTAGGAGTGGGGGTGATTTCAATTGAGGACTCATGTTAGTGGCTGAGTTGTACAATTCCTTATATGGGAGTGGAATTTGTGCTTGGTTTGAGAACCACTTAGCTTCATATATCGGTATAGTGGTTAAGTTGAACAATTCCTTGTATGGGCAGGGAATTTGTGCGTGGTGTAACAACCGCTTAGCTTCCTATATTGATTAGTGGCCGAGTTGATCGATTCTTTGTATGGGCAGGGGATTGTGATGGGTTCGACAACCACTTAGCTTCCTATATTGATAATCGTTGAAATGTTGGTATCGCGCTATCGATGTACGTATGACG
This sequence comes from Aralia elata, assembly GCA_034770075.1. Taxonomy (NCBI): domain Eukaryota; kingdom Viridiplantae; phylum Streptophyta; class Magnoliopsida; order Apiales; family Araliaceae; genus Aralia; species Aralia elata. The sequence continues at coordinate 39,111,000 of CM068380.1, read as the reverse complement.
AGAAGGTGATTCTTTTCTCATATCTATATTTGATGGTTAGAGAATAATAAGATTAGGTGTGAGTTCTTGAAACTCATACTTGTGGTAAGTTTGTGACTCATAATCATATGGTATGTTTTGAGCCCCTCAGCATATGGACAGTCCTTGACTTGTTCTTGGACTACATATTGCTAGGACAAGTTCCTAAACTCATATTATTGTGGCAAGTTCCTAAACTCATAATGTGTGGTAAGTTGATGAACTATATTAGGGTATAAGAAAGTTGTAGAGCGAGAATTATGAATTCTCAAAATGATGAGCATTGGTGATATTAGAAATAGATAGAATTATTAAGTAATGATGTAGTTAAGGGAAATTGAAGTTGATGAGGAGACATGGATATTCCAATCTTCTAGCTATGCTAGACTTCAAAATTTATTAACTTCGTGCTGACAATTGCACTTTTGCTCTTCGAAAAATGTATGGGGCCAGATTTCTGGACCAAGGATTTTTAAATGTACTATTATTCATATATCTATGCTAATAGTTTCGGCTAGACAAAATTGATTTGAAAATATCAAAATGTATTTTTAAATTGTCGTCAATGCTTCATGAAACCCGGTGTAGAATGACAGATGATGAAGTCATCAATGCAGATTAACCTAGTGTTGGATGTGATCATAGTATCGTCAACCCACAATGGTATGATGTAGTATGACAAAATCACGAAATGACGGAATTCTTAACGGACTGTATAAACAGTGCGGTATCATGATGTCATAAAATGATTTTTGTTTTCTTTAAAGTATGAAAAAGTATGCCAATTGAGTTGGCTAAAATATTTTGATTGATGTCCGAACTGTTGATGTGAGTCTAAGCTATTTGATTCGGCTAGACAAATATTGAAATGTTTTATTGAATGTTTTTGAGCTGAGGTGAACAACCCTAATATTGGGGTCTTTTATGTCGGAAAAACCCCGACTGTTTGGCTAGAGAGTTGTGCACAACGCAAAAGTACGACAGGCTGATCACCTAAAGTACAACCAAGAGGTAGTTTACTGTCTTTATGACTATAAACAGACCTAACAGAGGTAGTTTACTGTCTTTTTGACTATAAACAGGCCTAGCAGAGGTAGTTTGCTGTCTTTATGACTGTAAGCAGGCCTAGTAAAGAATGTTTACAGTCCTAGTGATTGTTAACTTGTAGGTTTATGGTGGAAATACCATTAAACTGAGTATGTCGTTCATGGTCTTTATGACCCCTCAACATAATATGAAAAGTTTTTAAGGAATATTTTATTTCCTATTTGTTCAAGTTACTTCACAATTATTAAACAATTGTTGAAGGTTCCTATTATTCGGGAAACTGATTGTGGGAAGGGTGATTTTCCAAAGGAGACGTAGTCGTAGAATGCGATAATTTTAAGTGAATTCTTGAAAGAGGATAGTGTAAAGGTTAGATTGAAAACCTAGTTTTGATGGGCAGGATGAGCAAAGATGAATGCGTTGAAATTTCGAGGACGAAATTCTTAGAATAAGGGGTGAATGTAATACCCCGAATGTTTATGAGTTAGTAAATCATGATATTAAATTATTATGATAATTGTAACATATAATGATCCTTAGAAAAGGAAATTGATGGGTTAAACATAGAATAATACTCAGAGTATATTTGAGTTGATAAAGGTTATAGAATAAAACATACAAGAATTTGTTAAAGAAGCGGATTAAATAGGCGATGTAAAACCTATGTTATAGTAATATGTTAAAATTATTCAACGATAAAATTTCAGAAGAAATTAGACGAAAACCAAGTAAGAGGTTTGATATTTGTGATTCCGAGGACGGAATCCTTATAAGGAGGGAATGATGTGACAACCCGAATTTTCGAGAACAATTATAATAAGAATTTAATAAAGAATAATTCTTATTATGATTCGAGTTTGAATATATATATATATATATGTGATTTTTGGTGAGCTTAATATGTATATATATATATATATAAATGTGAAATATATACATAGATTCAGAATGAATAACTTAATAGTTAATTATTGTAACGATCGCGAGCCGTGGGTAGCTTGGTAATTCGAGCTTATTGATATTATTGAGTAATAATAATATTATGTGTTAAGCATTTAAAAGTTAAATTATGACCTAGATTATGTGTAGGCGATGATTAGTAAGTATGACAGTGTTCGTATAAGCTTATTTGGTGGTTTCGAGAAATATCGCTAGAGAACTATTTATTGGATTAAATAAATAATTGAAGGATAATATTATTGAACGACTTATTTGTTGTAAAGACGCTAACCCGAATTATGGGCGAGATGTATGTGCGATGATGTATATGATTATGGGGAGTTAATCATGAAGAGCAGCGATCGCGAATCGTGAATACCCTTATAATTTGGGTTTATTAATATTATTAAATGGATTAAATATTATTTTTATGTGATGTCCTTTAAGGTTATTTTATAAACTGAATGATGTCAATGTATGAAGTTTAATGCGTTATTGAATCGTAGGAGTGAATAATTGATTTCGCGTAGCGTCGCTAAATCACTAGTCACGGGGTACGTTTTCCGAGGCACTATTCATGCCATAAAATTGTTGTGACTTTTTCGATGTTGAATAATTTCATAAATACGTGTATGTGTACGAATAATTTTTTCAAGTGTCAGAAATTTTATTCGAGCTGATACGTGATTTTACCCGTATCCAAAATGTATTATATGAGTGTTCCGAATAAATGGACAAATCCCATAATAATTACTTTTATGCGTCCCAATAATTTATGGGAGTACCCATTTTAATTTTGGGTAGAGTTATTTACCAAATTGGGTACGAAAGTGGGAGTGTTCGGGTATGGAAAAGACCAATTGGGTGTATTAATTATGGCATGCTACTAATATGGGAGGCAAGTAAACATTTTGGACCAATGAGGAAGAAGGAAGAGAGGGGTTGTTCGGCACTATGGCCTTGTGCCAAACACTATGAGCATTGAGACATTCATTTGTCTCCTCCCCATTCCTCATTCATCCGACCTCTTCCATTCCTTGTTCCATTTCAAAATCTTCAGCTGATTGCAAGAGAGAAGAAGAGTGAGAGGAGGGATTTGTAGAGTGAGAATAGAGAAACAATTCTGCAGAACTAGAAGAAGAAGAAGAAGAAGAAGAAGAAGAGAGAGAGAGAGAGAGAAAGCTAATGGGTGGAATGAAGAAGATAACATGAGGCTTTGGGTGAACTCGTGGAGCAAGAGGAGAGATTCTAATCAAGTTCTAGCAAGCCCTGATGATAATTACGCATATGCGAAGGAGAATCAAAAAGTATGTTTTCAAACTTTCATTTTTCCCTCCTGAAGCTTTTCTATACATGGTTGGGTTGTTGTTGTTTTTGTTGTTTTTATTGGTTGCGAATGGTTATAGATGTTGTTAAGAGGTTATGTAATCCATTAATAATATCAAAGTGGAACAAAAATGGAAGAAATCCTTATCTTGGCTTAATGGAGCAAGAACATTGAACTATTGAACAAGAGCATGGACTTTTGGACGATTTAGAAGACTTGTAGCTATGATTTCGTGTTTGTTTAATTTATTTGTTGTTATGATGTTGTACTTCCATGGGTTATGAGTTTAACCAAGTTGGAATGAAGTAAAAAGGGATTAAAACAAAGTTTTGGTTATGATTTTTGTGAAGAACACCAAGAACACCAAGAACACAAAAATATAGCATGAGTTGATACTTTGGCCTAAGATTTGGCCATGTTAATGTTAATGGATAGCTCTGAATTTTTGATATGTTGTAGCCCTATGTCTTAGGAGTCCATAGCGTCCAGAACGGACCAATTTGAACGTGTATTGAGGGAGTTATGGTGATTAGAAGCAAGATAGGCCTAGAACACCAAAACAGAGCATTCCGGGAAGCAAAATGGGTTGGAGACTCAGGCCGAGTGCCTAAGGCACTGGTTAGGCACTGGCCATGGGCTCAACTACTGTGAGAGAGCGCCTAGAGCGCTGCCCAAAGGCCATTTTGAGCGCCTAAGGCGCTGGTAAGGAAATTGTGCAAAACTGCTCCAACACCCTTTAGTAAAATGAACATAACTTTCTCATACGAACTTGGATTGAGTTGATTCAAGATGATTCGGAAAGAGGAAGAGTAGACCTACAACTTTCGTTCTTTAAGATTTTCGATTTGAGGTCGGTATCAATTCCCAAATCGACCATTTGTATGACTGATGTGTTTTTGGAGGCAATCGGAGAGTGTCGGGCATGAGCGTAAGCACGCGTAATGCTCCCGACAATGTTAAATGATGTTCTAAGTTCCATAACATGATTTATTATGATTTATAATGATACTTAATATTAACAATTGAGTATTAGACAAATTTGATTGGGTGTGCCAAGCGTACACAATCGCGTGTCACTTGGGCGTTCGAATAGACAAGTGTGGCGTACGGAGATGCAAACATCGTAACGCCATAACAAGTGTGTATAACCTTGTTTAATATTTTGTTTCTAATAATAATGAAACATGATAGAGTGTTATAAACCAATGTATGAGCATGTTAAGCACACGCAAAAGAAGCGAATTAGGCGTGTGACGTATAAACGTCGAAACGCCGTGTAAAGTGTTAATGAACTTAAATAATGTTTCGATTCAAATGAAACTAACATTATAGTATATGGAATGGGGTTAATATAACCAATAAGTATTGATGATGATAAGGGTCGTAACGTTTTCAAACGACGCGACGCCGAGTAACGTTTTAGAGTTAATCGCATTTATTAATTTATAATGCGCGAACAATATGAGATAAGAGTGGCTAATTGGTATTTTATTGTTAAATAAATTGTGTAGGATATTTGAAGGACGAGCCATCATAATTTGGCAAGGAACACTTAAAGGCAAGTTCTTTCAGTAACTTGTTAACTTGTTTAAATGTATTGATGTACATGGCTTGATTACTAAAATTTTCCTTATTATGTGGATTATATGCGAGCATCATTGAAGTGTGCACAATGTGCAATTATGTGACTATATTATTCTATGTGGAACTTGAGCTACTGTGAATATACAATGTGAGATGCATGAAGTATGCTATGAGATACATGATGCATATATATAGATGAATTGCATAAGATTTATAATGCATGAGTAAGATGCATAGTATGAGAATCATGATGCATGGATAAATGCAAACTTATGTGTTACGTGAAGCATGAAGTATGAAAACTGTTAGTTCTTCTTGAGCCGTCGTGCTCATTCTTGCAAAATTAAAACTTTTGCAGATTTTCCGATGCAATGCAATTATCTTGATATCGTGGTGATAAGGATTAGGGAGGCATGGAAACAGGAAGGTTGCTAAATATTTCTTTATTGTAATTACTTAGCTGTGATGACGGTATATGATGTACGTGAATTTGACTGTATAAACCTTCAGTTAAAAATGGAGGTTATCCATTATAGTAGTTAAGACGTGATTATGTTAGTTATTTGTTATAGTAAACTACAAGGATGACGATGGTGTATAAAGGACATTTTTGTAACGAATGTATAGCCGTTGAATAACTTTGCGAATATTCAGGGATCGAATAAAGTCAGAATTTGAACCATGCGTTCACATAGGAGATTCTGTAAATGATCATTGTATTTATTCAACCATGATCATAAGTGTATTATTAAAGGTTTTCGTGTCTGGTACTAGATTAGGATTTGTTGTAATATCATTGTAATTACATTCTTGTGGTAAGATTATGTTTTAGTTATGGTTTCAAGGCTTGGGACGACAATATTTATATCATATCAATGTAAGTATGTTATTTTTCCGCATTAAGTTATTTTTAGATTGATATATGAGTGGCACAGTGATGCACCGAATTCGTGGATAAGGTAACCCGAATTTGGGAGCGTCACATGCAACATGTGATGCTTCCGACAATAAAAGACATTCTTCTAAGTCCTAAAACATGAATATTATGAATTATAATGATACTTAGGATTAGCCAATGAGTATTAGATAAATCGAAAAGACGTGCTAGGCGTACGCAATTGCATGTCATTTGGACATTCGAATAGGCAAGGTTGGCGTACGGACGTGCAAGCGTCGTAACGCCGTAACTTGTATGTATAATCTTGTTTAATATCTTGTTTCCAATATGACAGGACATTGTAGAGTAATATGAGCCATTATTTGGTATCCGGTATGTGACTAATTGTAATGTGAATACTTACCTAATTGTGTAGGATATTAAGGACCGTGTGTTGTAATATTGTAGCAGCGCTTTAGGAAAGTTTCCGATCCTAACTCAATTTATTTATTGATCAAGTTTCCCTAACCTTACTCGAATTATATTGAGCATGTTTCCTATCCTATACCCATGTTGAATATTATGCAAGTTTCCTAACGCTTGTCTAACTCTTGTGTTGGGCAAGTTTCCTTACCTTACCTCAATTTAATATTGGGCAGGTTTTCTCAACCGTACAACTTTTATTTATTGTGCGAGTTATTTATTGATTGAACAAACATTCTATATTATTGCAAGTTCCTTACTCAACTATTTTTATTTGAGCAAGTTTCCTATTTGATACAGATGTTATATATCGTTGCAAGTTTCATGACTCAATTCGAGTTATTACTTCAAATTATATTAGTGGATTAATTATTGTAAATTATTCCACATCAAGGATAATTATTGATATTCGCACCTTGTGCATTTGAATTTATGATTTGTTGTTGGACTGTGAAATGTTTAAGTTCTTCATTCATGAACTGTCTAAGGAAATAGTCTACGCCATTTGTTTCGGCTAGACATGTACAAATTATTATTTTAAAAGCTATCCAAACCGATTGTTGGTGCGGATTCTTGGACTGAGAGAGTAACCCTTATGTAGGGGATTTTAATGTGTCGGTTATTCGATGCAGTCAAAGCTAAATGTTATGCATATACATAGGGTACGAGAGGCTGATCCCCTCAAGTACTACTGATGGGCCAGGCGTTTAAAAGGGTTAGTCGAATGACTGATCCTTTGGCCAAAAAATTCATGGTCTATTGGACCACTCAGCAGTAAATAATCAATATTCATTGTTTCATTTGAACTTTGATTATATTATCAGCTATTTCTTTAATGTTCTTAAATTGTCGAATTATGCGATTGTTATTCTCATTCATTCATGATATATCTTTTCATTCATTTTAAACTTGTTGGGCAAACTAGTTGCTCACCCTTGCTATATCATGAACCTATTGCAGTTAAGTCGGGGAGTTCCAAAGCGGACAAAGGCAAAGGAAAGCTTAAGAAATAGTTATATGTACTATCCTATTATATAATCGTTGAATCGTTTTGTACTATTATTATATTCTGCGATGTATTTATGTAATGAATAACATATGTTTATTTATTCCGCATTAGTTGATTTATGTTGTTTAGAGGTGTATGGATGTATTTTATCGTGAGCACCAGATTCGAAGTATTGGTACCTGAATTTAGGGGTGTCACAGGTTGGTATTAGAGCTTTAGGTTATAAACTTTAGGAATGCGAAACCTAGGTTATATCCTTAGTATTAAACTTGCATTGAGTACGCTAGGTGATGGATCGCGGAGATTCATTTGGTGATCATGTCTGGAGGTGGATTATGGAAATTCATCGAGCCGAGTTGTGCATGATAAAATATCACTTCATTTTATCAATGAATATATTTTATTGTGGCATTGACATCTTGCTGTCTATTTGTTTATGTTTGTGGCTGTAGGATGTCTGAGATAAGAGAGTCCAGTCCTGTTAGAGAGGTGGAGTTCACAGACATCCATGTGGACGCAGGGCAGTTAGTGGAGGTGCGGCCAAGTGAGCCAGAGGTGATGGACACTAGGGATAAGTCTGAGACCGAGTATAGTTCTGAGGAGGAGCTAGTTACCGGAGGAGTGCTGAGGCAGTTAAGTGATGAGGCAGAGGATGAGGACCCCAAGGAGGATCCAGTGACGGAGGATGATGAGCCACCTGAGTATGCAGATGGCATGGGCACTACTGCTAGTGATATCATCGAAGAGCTAACAAATAGGAATGAAGAGCTCGATAATCGAGTAACCTACTTAGAGGAGCAGAACCAGGATCGAGAGGAACAATATAGGTCATTAGCGTATCAGACTTTGGGGGAAAAAGCTGAGTTAACCCACAAGCTATAGGAAAAGGACCAGAGGATTGCCGAGTTAGAGGCAGAGGTTCACGGTCAACGTGGGGCTTCTGTTCAGCTTGGTGTGATCGTTTATGACCTCTGAGAGAGGAATGTGGTGTTAGTAGGATAGATAGAGCGGGTAGAGGATCAGCTAGAGTCTACTCATCTGGAGAGAGATGAAGCTATAGAGCAGTTGGCAGCCCTGACTGCAGAGATTGATTCCCTCAGGTTAGGCTTGACCACTTCCATTGGCAGGCTGAGGGACAGGGTGAGGAGGTACCCCAGGGATGAGGGGAGTAGCAGGCGCATGATTAGGCGTCAAGTGGTCGACAGGCTGGCTCAACGGGAGCTTAGGGTTGCATTTCGCCGCAGCAGGCGGTGATGTGTTATTTTTAGCACTTTGTTCACAGTAGGTCCCAATTTTATTGTAATAGGGGCTTACTTATGTTGTAAATCCCTATGCTTGTAGCGTGCATGGGATAGTAGTTGAACCCGAATTTTATTTCTGATAGAGGGGTGGAAGGTTATTATTCCCCACTTTTTTTGTTAGGGGATAGTTAATGATTGGCAGGCTATGTCAGTTAGCGTTTATAGATGTATGCCACATGTTGAGTCTGGTTGTATTAAAACAGTGACATATGGTTATAAATGCAATTGTTTTATTTAAATTAAATGTGTTTGTTAGATGTTTTTACTCCAAATTCCTAACTTAAATGACTTATTGCATGAGACCTAGATCTATAAGTAAAAGTCGATGGTTTTTTTTTATCAGATCATGGTGCCAAGAGGACGATCGCGTAACCAAAAGGTTGAGGAATCGGTTAATAACACTCAGGGTCATCCAGACCCAATGAGAGCGTTTGCTGAGTTGCTGGCAGAAGCCATGCGAAATAGACCCCCACCTGTTGGAGAGCAGCCAGGGCGGTAGCCCGCGCAGCATTTGGCTAGTTTCAAGGACTTTAAACTAGTGGGACCTCCTGAGTTCAAAGGAACACTAGACCCGATTGAAGCCCAAACCTAGATTGAAGAAATAGAAAAAGTGTTCGAGGTTGCAATGGTGGCCGAAGAACAGAAGACAGGGTTCGCCACTTTTATGATGAAAGGTGAAGCATACTATTGGTGGAAGGCCAATAAAAGTCGTGTTGGAGATGGTGTGATACCATGGGAACGTTTCAAGGAACTATTCTGCGAGAACTATTTTTCCGGCGAGTATGCAGCAAAACATGGAGGTGAAGTTTTTGGAGCTCAAGCAGGGGAACATGTCAGTCGCGGAGTACGCAGCAAAATTTAATGAGTTAGCCCGATTTGCACCCCACCAGGTAGATACCGAAGCCAGAAAGGCAAGGAGATTTAAATTAGGCCTGAAACCATGGGTGTACAGTAGGGTGGCAGTTTTAAGGATTGACACATTTTCTACGCTGTTGGAAAGAGCAATCATCGCCAAAGGAGGCAATGAGGCTCTAACAAAGTTCAATCAAGAAAAAAAGAAGGGTCATGAAGGAGTCAAATGAGGAAGCAGCGGGGGAAGTAACCCGAATAAAAGGAAATGGAGTGATAGCCAATCTTCCAGGGGCAACAAGCCCAGAGGAGAGGTTAAGAAGGGTAATAAGTGCAATAATTGTAGAAAGAATCACTCTGGAGAGTGCATGAAAGGAAAAGGAGTTTGTTTCAACTGTGGGCAGCAGGGGCACTTTGCTCCATAGTGTCCAAAATGAAAGAGAGGAAGATGTTTCTCATGTGGAGCATCAGATCATCAAATCAAGGATTGCCCGAAAAGGAAGGGGGATGCAGCAAGTGGCAATAGGAACAACAACAATAGCAACAACAACAACAACATGCTAAACATTGGAGAGCCAGCTAGCCAAACCAACAGACCAACGACACGCACTTTTAACATGACCGTTCAGGATGCGGTGGAGTCGAAGGACGTGGTGTCAGGTATTATTTTGATCAACAATATCAGTGCATATGTATTATTTGATTCGGGTGCTACCTGTTCATTTGTGTCAGATGAATTTAGTAAACGGTTAAATTTACCTCGTGAGAAATTACAGAATCCAATGAATGTAGAAGTAGCTAATAAAGAAGTTATTCCTGTAGAACACATCCATAAGAATTGTTGTGCTGAGATAAATGGACATAAATTGAGCGTAGATTTAATTCTGATACGACTAGGAGAATTTGATGTAATTCTTGGGATGGATTGGTTGTCTAGTCACGGGGCTGTGATTGACTGTCAGAAGAAATGTATACACCTGAAGACTCCAGATAAGTCGAGGGTTGTATTCTACGGTAATAAATCGCCGAGACAATCTTGTTGTCTGACGATGATGCAAGCGAAGAAATTACTAAGGAAAGGTTATATAGGTTATCTGGCTAACGTGGTTGATACCCGAAGAGTAGAGGGTGAGCTGGGTTAGATACCTATAGTAAGAGAATTTCCAAATGTTTTCCCAGATGAGTTACCGGGTTTACCGCCGAATAGAAAAGTGGAATTTGTGATCGACTTGGTACTAGGAACCGCACCGATCTCAAAGGCACCGTACAGGATGGCACCAATGGAGATGAAGAAACTGATGGTTCAACTGTAGGAGCTTCTAGATAAATGGTATATTCGTCCGAGTGTATCTCCGTGGGGAGCTCCAGTACTGTTCGTGAAGAAGAAAGATGGATCACTGAGGCTTTGCATCGACTATCGAGAGTTGAACAAAGTCACGATTAAGAACAAATATCCGTTGCCCAGAATTGATGACTTGTTCGATCAACTAAACGGAACGAAGTACTTTTCAAAGATTGACTTGACGACGGGGTATCACTAACCGAAGGTGAGGCAGGATGACATACCGAAGACAGCATTCAGAACTCGATATGGACACTTTGAGTTTTTGGTGATGTCATTTGGGCTGACGAACGCGCCAGCTGCATTTATGGACATGATGAACAGAGTGTTCAAGTAGTATCTAGATAAATTTGTTGTCGTTTTCATAGATGACATTTTAGTCTACTCAAAGACGGAGGAGGAACATGTCGAACATTTAAGGATAGCCCTGGAAACATTGAGAAGGGAGAAGCTTTATGCAAAGTTTTCCAAGTATGAATTTTGGCTAAAAAGGGTGCAGTTTTTGGGGCACGTAATTGACAAGGATGGTATATCAGTGGATCCTGCAAAGGTAGAAGCAGTAATAAACTGGGAGCAGCCAAGGACACCGACAGAAGTCCGAAGTTTCTTGGGATTAGTGGGTTACTATCGGAGGTTTATTCAAAAGTTTTCAAAGATAGCGACACCGTTAACAAATTTGATAAGGAAGACTGTGAAGTTTGTATGGACGGATAAGTGCGAAGAGAGTTTCTTGGAGTTGAAGAAGAAACTTAATGAAGCACCTGTGTTATCACTGCCAGATGATACAGGGGGATTTGTGGTGTACAGTAATGCGTCACACAAAGGCCTTGGGTGCGTATTGATGCAGCATGGGAAGGTCATTGCGTATGTGTCACGGTAGCTGAAAGACTATGAAAAGGGATATCCGACTCATGACCTGGAACTAGCGGCAGTGGTGTTTGCTCTAAAGATTTGGAGGCACTATCTGTATGGGGAGAAGTGTGAGATATACACAGACCATAAAAGCCTGAAGTATATCTTCATCTAAAAGGAACTAAACAGAGACGATGGTTGGAGTTGATTAAGGACTACGATTGTGAGATTCTATACCATCCCGGTAAGGCCAATGTAGTAGTTGATGCTCTAAGTAGGAAGGGCAGAGACAAGTTGATGATGCTAACAGCTCAAAAGGAACTGAACAAGGATATGGAAAGATTGGAGTTAGAAGTCATGTATCCGATGAATGTAAACGAGAAACTATTCACAGTAGAGGCGAGTCCAACCTTATTAGACAAGATAAATGAGGCTTAAGAAAAAGATGATGAATGTGTTGCCATAAAGAAGTGAATCTTGGAAGGAGAGGAATTGAAGTACAAAGTTGATAACACGGGACTACTAAGGTTTGAAGGGAGGATCTGGATATCGATGGTTCCAAAGTTGAGAGAAGAGATTTTGCAAGAAGCTCATTCTACAAAGTATTCGATACACCCTGGTAGTACCAAGATGTATCAGGATTTGCGCCAACACTTCTGGTGGCCGAACATGAAGAGGGAGGTCGCGGAATGTGTTGGACGATGTTTGACATGTCAGAGGGTAAAAGCAGAACATCAGAAATCGGGTGGACTACTACAACCGCTGGAGATTCCGTAGTGGAAGTGGGAACATATCACGATGGATTTTGTGACGGGGCTTCCACCAACTCAGAAGGGTTACGACGCGATCTGGGTGATCGTGGATCGTTTAACTAAATCTGCACATTTTTTACCGATCAAGATAAGGTACAATCTGGAGCAGCTAGCAAAGTTATATGTGGAAGAAATTGTGTCACGACATGGGGTGTTGGTGTCTATTGTATCCGACAGAGATCCGCGTTTCACGTCGAATTTCTGGAAGAGCTTGCAAGAAAGGTTGGGAACTCAGTTGAGGTTGAGTACGGCGTATCACCCTCAAATGGATGGGCAAAGCGAACGAACGATTCAAACGCTGGAGGACATGCTTAGAGCATGTATAATGGATTTTAAAGGCAGCTGGGATAACCACCTACCATTGATGGAGTTTGCCTATAATAATAGTTATCACGCAAGTATTGGCTTGCCCCCATACGAAGCATTATACGGAAGGAAGTGTCGAACACCTTTGTGTTGGGACGAAGTCAGTGAACTGAGACTGTTGGAACCTGAATTGGTGTAGCAGACCGTGGATGTCATCAAGGTGATAAGAGCTCGATTGGTAGCGGCTCAGGATAGACAGAAGAAATACGCCAATTTGCATCGTCAGAAGCGAGACTTTGAAGTTGGCAGTTTTGTGTTTTTGAAGGTATCTCCTTGGAAAGGGAAGATCAAATTTGGAAAGAAGGGAAAATTGAGTCCTAGGTTAGTAGGACCATTTGAAGTTTTAAAGAGGGTAGGTGAAGTGGCATACAAGGTAGCTCTAGCTCCTGAACTTGAGCACATTCACAATGTGTTCCACGTTTCTGTGTTACGACCATATAAACCCGACTACAAGCATGTGATATCCTATGAACCAATTCAAGTTGAGAAAGACTTATCATATGAAGAAATTCCTATCCAGATATTAGATAAGAAAGAGCAGACGTTAAGAAATAAGGTCATCCATTCGGTCAAAGTACTTTGGAGGAACCATGCAGCTGAAGAAGCTACGTGGGAGCTAGAAGAGAAGATGAGGAAGAATTATCCGCATCTTTTCGAGTGAACCCATGTTAAGTTTTTTCGTACCTATTTTGTGATTCTGGGGACAGAATTCTTATAAGGGGGGAGGATGTAACGACCGAGAATTCTGAAATTTCCTTGTAATTCGCATTTTTGAATATTAATGAAAATATTATATTTTATTAATATTATATTTGTGTTACGTGTTTAAAGGTTATGTGACAACCTAGATTATGTGAATGTATGAAATTTTACATGTCTTAGTTTTGATTAAGTGAATAATTAATTTCGCGTAGCGTCGCTAAATCACTATTCACCGAGGCACGTTTCCCGAGGTACTATTCACGCCATAATATTTTTGTGTCTTTTTCGATATTAATAAATTTCATAAATATGTTCGAGCGAAGTAATAATTTTTTCAAGTGTTAGAATTTTATTTGGTGTCGTTGGTGATTTATTTAGTGGCCCTAATTTCTATTATGGGTGGCCCAAAGAAATGACCCAAACCCATGACCCAACCCATGACCCAAGACTTGACCCATGTGGGATATGGGTTCAAAAATCAGCAATTTAGTGTCTAGATGAGGGAGTATTCGGGTAACATTGTAAGGGAGAGACCAAGATGGGTGAATTAATTGTTGCATGTTGCACAAGTGGGAACAAGTAAACATTTGCTAGCCAATAGAAAATCAAGAAAGAAACATTGAGCCACTAACCCATTTTCTCCCTAAATCACTCCCTCCACTTCTCCTAACCCATTCATTCTCTCCCATATCATCAGCAATTAGAGGGATAGCTGTAGAATTTAGAGAGAGAGAGAGAGCTGCCAAGAGCTTGAAGGAAGAAGGAGGAGAAAAGAAAGGAACAAGGAGGAAGAAGGTGAAGAAGCTAACCAAGCCTCCTTGCACACCCATTCAACCCATCAGCAGATAGAGAGAGGGAGAGAGGGAAAGAGGAAGAAGAATATCAATAAAGTGTTCAATAACTCTAAAGGCAAACAATTCTACAAGCCAAACTATAATAAAGTGAACTTTCCTCAAATCAACATCAATCAATTTAAGAACAGTCAACTACAAAACAGTTCCATTAAACAATCACCGACAAAAAGTCAAGTGTGCTTTGAATGCAAATAAACTGGACATTACATAAGTGTGCTTTGAATGTAAACAACCTGGACATTACAAAAGGGAGTGTCCTCGGTTAACCAATAGAAGAAGTTTTATAGCTAAAGGAGGTTAGGATCTTAGTGAGGATGAGGAGACATCAGAACCAACTGAAGAAGTGATCAACCTCTGCCTCATGATGAATAATGAAGCATCCACCTCAGGAATTAAGGTATCTTCTTAACTAAGATTTACAAATAAATATAGAAGAATGTGATGACTATACTAGAAGAATTACAAGAAGGGTATAATGATTTATATGAAAGTCATTAAAAATTAAAAGAAGAATTAGAAAAATTAAAAGAAACTAACAAAATTTTTGAAGTAGAAAATTGTACTTTAATTTTAACTAATGAAGACACTGTTTCTGAAAAACAAAAATTAAGTGAAGAAAATGCTAATTTATATGTTGAAATTCTTAATTTAAATTAAGATTGATGATCTAAATAAACAACATAATATTCAAAGGATAACTATAAAATTTAAAATTGAGAGTATTGAAAAAGATAAACATCACTTTATTGAAAGTAATCAAAGGTTATATACAGGAACAAAAAAACTTTAAAAAAGAGATAAATGAATTAAAACATGAAATATCAAAACTAAAAGAATAAGAAGTTGATTCATCTCTAAAAGAAGAACTGGAAATTTTACTAAGGAAAAATATTATTTGAAATCAACAGTATTTAAACTCCCTAAAGGAAATGAAAATTTAGATGCAATGCTTAATCAACAAATGTGTGAATTTAATCGTGAAGATTGAGATATAGATATGAAAATAAAGAACTTGCTAAAAGGGTCTTTATTGTTGACACCCGAAATTTTGCACCTATTATCTAACCATGGCATGAGGGCAAAAGCGTCATTTTACCCTAATGCCAAGATATTTGAGCGAAGATTGTAAAGCTCAGAACGGGTATACAAAGCTATCATGACGACCTCCGAGCAACATAATACGCAAGGCAAGACGAATGACCAATAGACATCTACTAAAGGATGGTTTTTTCCATTTTTCTCTATCTTCCCGAACTCGGAATTGGTCAAACTTAATGTCATTGCGTAGATCTTGGAAAGATCTTTTCGGAATGGTATGACACATCTCCTAACTCTATCCAGTTTGAAAGTTATGGATGTTTCAGCGCGTAACATGAAAAATCAACTTTGCGACACGAAAACCAAGGCAGGTGGGGCCCACCCTAGGTCAGCCGTAGGTAAAGCTGAGGCTGCCCTAGGTGCCTATATAAGGCTGCTTTTGGCAGATTTTTGAGAGGGGAAGGCATTTGTAGAAAGAGAAAAAGTGTTATCTAGGGAGAGAAATAGAGAAAAAACCTCTCTATATTCCATCTAGATCTAGCCATTTGCACCAAATCTCTCATCAATTTAAAGTTAAATCTTCTAGATCTAAGCTCAAGGAGGAAAATTTCACCACCCCCAAGGTGAAAGATTCGATCTTTATGTAATTTTTTGTAGAAATTTAATCTAGATCTAATATATTATATTACTGGTTGTGCTTAAGATTTACTTGTTTTTGAATTATTGATTGGTTGAGGCTCTCCTAACATCCTAGATCTAGGGTGTATGGATCCTATTGTGAGATTATGGATGGTTATAGAGGATTTCTCACGAATGTAATCTCCTCCTAACCACTTGATGATATCTTGTTATCGACTTATTGATTTTGATGAGGAATCAACTCCCTTTTTACTGTTTGTTTTGATCGGAGTTGATTTATATTGATTTAGTTCACCCCATAAAATCCTAGATCCATATCTAGTGGGGAGGGGGTCCCACCTTTTGGCAGATAAAGGATACTAATAAATTGAATCTCCTGATAGCCAATTTGCGATATATTGTTGATTAAATCCCAATTACGTCGTTGTCTAGATCTGCTAGATCTTAGATCTACGGATGTTCTTTCCTAGATTCTAAGTCTTTTTTCTAGATCTCGGCGGCATGTAATAGTCCCTCAGAATGTCGGCTTCGATATATAGTCCATGGATTAGGGTCTTCGGGAGCCCTTTTCCTAGATCTTAAGATTTTATTTGTATACTTCAAAGTATTTTGTTGTGTTTTCGATTATGTGAGCTAAGAATGGAGTTAAGGACATAAACATCCCGTTTAATGGACCTTGATATAATTCCCACGATGGACAAAGTTTACAATTGTAATATTTGTGATGTGCCCCTTGTATATGTAAATTTGGGCCTTAAAACGATATCGAGGGGTTTACCTCACGAAAAATTGAATTTAAGGCCCCGTGATAGTGGATATTATTATTGCGGGTGCTTGGGGCTATTTGGATGGCTTACATGCCCATGGGTAGCTCCATCCCCATATTAATGCTTGGTTTTATGTTTTGACACACAAAACGACTTTCAAATAAAACAACAAAGATTTTGTAAAATTGAATCCATCAAGGTTATTAGATTAACTAGGATTAAATTGAAAGTAATAAAGAATCTCAATTCCTATTTGACAAAGGGTTTGAAAATAGTATTTTAAATAAAACATCACCCAAAATATTTTATTAAATGAAATCTAAAAATGAACCTTTTCCTTCAAATCAAATCCTTCGTGCATAGACTTAAAAAGGTTCAAAGTTGCTCTCAAGATAATGCACATGTCATGATTTGACCTTAGGAAGCCACCATTTTGGTTATTTCTTATTTTAGGCTTTATCCAACACCATTCACATAAGCACATACACACACACACACTTCAAATTCATTCAAAGGAAAATATTAAGAAAGTGGTAGCCGTGTTTTCATGGAAGTCGGGGGGGAGTGCCTAGCACCTTCCCTTCGCTTAAGTAAGCCCCCAAACTCTATGATTCTCAGTGTAGACCAATTCTTCAGAGTCACACATGAGCTATCTTGATTGCGAAAAATCCTAAAATTCGAATGAATTGGTACATCCATTTAAACTTTTACCAACTGGCAACTCTAGTTAATTGACCCATAATTAAAATCAACCTTTCAAAACCCCATCGGCATTTATGTCGATTTTTCTAAAAATCACACTTACAATTTAAAAAAAAATAATAAAAATTTAAAAATAATAAAAAAGGGATAGACGAGTAGGAAAAATTCCTGACGTCGACATTTATCATGTAACTAGTAAAGAAACTACTACTCATGTTTCTCTATTTAGGAAATGCTCGTAGTATAATAGAAGTGGGTATTCAGTTTAATTTTGCCAAGCTGAAATGGAAACTATAAGGGTAAAATGATATGGGTTCCAAAAGGAACTGTCAATTAAAGGGTCGAACAAGTTTGACGAAATCAGTATCAAACCACAAAGAAAAGAGAAAAACAACCTCAAAAATTTTATAACAGAAAATCATCATATAAAATACACAAAGAGATAAACCAAGATCACAATACATGACTCATACATATAGATGGAAATCGTTGTTCAATACTCAATATAATTATCATGTTCCAAGATTTATTAGTAAATGTATAAGCATTTCCTACAGGAAGTAGGATACTAACCCTAAGGACCTAATATACAAAAGGGTACTAAAAGGTTAATTTGATCTTATTTACAAGTATGTCTCTCTACTCAGTATAAAAAGAACAAATGGTATCTTGATAGCTATTGTTCGAGACACTTGACAGGTGATAACTCTATTTTAAATAAATCAAGAATGGATTTCATGGAAATGTCACCTTTGGACGCAGTAGTAAAGGTAAGATCATTGGTATTCGAGGTTGATAAGTGGGTTTTATACCTACAAATTAGGTATTTGTAAAGCTTAATTATTGTTGTCTTTAAGTGTTTTTAGGATAAATTGACTTGTTTCTATGTTATTTATTGCAGGATGGGTCAGGAGGGACGCGTATGTCATTTTGGAAAAGAAAAGAATTAAAAAATCATTTAAAATCATCAGAATGGCATTTTTGTAATTTTCGTGGCTAGACCCGGCGTACGTACGCCCAGTTCCTTCACAAAAGCGGCGTACGTACACCCATGCTATGAAGTTGTCCAATTTTGGTCGGCTGGAATGGAATTTGAAGCCGATCAGAAAAAGGAATAAGGGTTTTTTGACTGATAAAAAGAGGAGAAGACTTCAGAATAGTACGTAACAAGAGTTTTTTGCAAAGATAAAAAGAGGAGAACACGAAGAAAGATTGCAAGGGTTGGAGATCAAGAAGAATATTCGGAGCAATCATATAGTTTCTTCTATTCCCTTCTAAATCTTTGATTCTTGTAATTAATTGGGATGTTTAACTTTATGATCTGGATGATGTTTTCTTTCATTGTTATTAACTAATTTCCAATTAAGATTGCAACGGAACTTGGTATGAATTTTAAATTAATGCTTCTTATTTAATATAAGTTAGTTTTCATTGAATCAATTATTATATCTTGTGCTTGCTGAATAATTGCTTGGCCAACAGTTATTGGGATAATCTATATAAAATTGGAAAATGGAATATAGATTTAGATCTGGATTTAATAGCATCTATTCATATAATCTGAATATGATTAATATGATTAGCATGTAGGATAGGAATATACCTACATGTCTTTTGTAACCACTGAAAGAGCTTGAGCTGAAAACCCTAATTAAGTTGATTCACATAGGAATATGGTGAATTAATTGGTTAGGGTGTTCTTTATAATTCTATTGCTTAATTGCTAGATTTATGTGGATTGAGTCACGTATCATTCGGAAGAAGTGCATGAATTCGGGGAAGAGTTCTTGGTTATTGATTCATATTAACTATCTGTATTAAATAGTCAGTAAATTGATTTAAATGAAATACCAAGGGAAGTTGTAATCTTAACACATTAAATTTGTGATTTACTCTTGTTAACATTATCTATTAGTTAATTTTAGTCATTTTCTATTTTTCAACTTAAAATCAAGAGTCGGAAATTAAATAGGATTAATTAAATTATTTTTGGTAATTGATAAATATGAAGTTATTTCCTCATGGGAACGATATCATTGCTTGCTGAATATTATAAACGAACGCGTATACTTGCGTGTTAAGTGCTATTTAGAAATTAGGCAACAAGTTTTTTGGCGTCGTTCCTAGGGAAATTAATTTAATATTTTGTTATTATTAAATTCAATAGATTTAATCCTAATTTAAACTATTATTTTTCTGTTAATTGCAGGCGCATTTTTCTCGTGTATGCAAATGCGATCGAAATAGCCAGAGCTTGAACCCTACGAGGACGATATTGAAAAGCGGTTAAAGCGGTTGCGTAAGTGGGTTAAACAAACACGAGAAATAATGGAGAACCAAGATCAAATGGCTGAACAGGAGCAAAAATTATTGCAGGATTACGCTATGCCGCAAGTTACCGAAATTCAGTCAAGTATCACGAGGCCTGCTATTACGGCTGCAAGTTTTGAGATAAAACCTGGAACAATACAGATGATTCAGAATTCCGTTCAATTTAGAGGGTTGCCAAATGATGACCCAAACTATCATTTGGTTAGTTTCATGGAAATTTATGATATGTTCAAATATCAAAGAGTGACAGAAGATGTTATAAGACTCAGATTGTTCCCATTCACCCTTAGAGATAAAGTTAAGAGTTGGCTTCATTCACTTCCGCCAGGTTCAATTACCACTTGGAATGACTTAGCTCAGAAGTTTCTCGCAAAGTTTTTCCCGCCTGCAAAGACAGCAAAAATGTGGACTGATATCACTTTTTTCGTTCAGTATGCCCACACCATGCTGTAGCTAATTGGCTGCAAGTGCAGATCTTTTATAACGGGTTGAATAGTACAGTGAGGTCAAGTATTGATGCTGCAGCAGGTGGAGCTCTTATGGCTAAGAATTGTGATGAGGCATATCAGTTGCTTGAGACAATGGCGGCTAACAACTACCAGTGGCCAACTGCAAGATTGAATCACCTAAAGCCAGCCGGAGTTTATGAAGTGGATGCAATGATAGCTTTATCAGCCCAAGTTACAGCTCAAATTTCTGCTCTGACAAAGAAGATAGATTCACTTGGAATTCAAAGTGTTCAGAAAATGGAGACGATGTGTGAGCTATGTGCAGGGAATCACATGAGTGACCAGTGTGCGATAAATTCTGAATCAGCACAATTTGTGTCCAATTACAATCGACAACAGGGCAGCAATCCAAATAACTACAATTCCGGATGGAGGAATAACACAAATCCTTCCTAGAGCAACAATCAGCAACAACATCAAGCTCCACGACAAGCATACCCACCGGGATTTCAGTCGCAGCAATATGCTCAACAACCTCATCAACCTGATAAAATATCTCAAATGGAAGAGTTGTTAGCAAGAATGGCGACTCAATTTGAAGTAACAACAAAGAACCAATCAGCAGCTATAAAGAATCTTGAAAACCAGATTGGGCAAATAGCTAGTGCTTTGAACAACCGACCTCAAGGGTTGTTACCGAGTGATACTGAGAAGAATCTAAGAAAAGATGGGAATGAACATGCAAAGCAGTTTCACTAAGGAGTGGAAAGGAGTTGGTTGCAAATTCTGACGAACATAAGAAAGCTAGTGTTGAGAAGGAAGAAGAACCAGTGGTTGGAAATTCAGCAGACAAATCCGAGGGAAAAGTTGTGGAAAAACAAAAGGAAGAAAAGCAGATTCCAGTTACACCAACCATTTCCACAGAGATTGCAAAAGTAGAAGATAGATAGACAGCTCTCAAAATTTTTAGAAGTATTCAAAAAGCTGCAGATTAACATCCCATTCGCAGATGCTCTAGAACAAATGCCCAGCTACGCTAAATTCTTGAAAGATATTCTCGCAAGAAAGAGAAAGTTAGGGGAGTTTGAGACGGTAGCATTGACGGAGGAATGTAGTGCCATTCTACAAAGGAAGTTGCCACCAAAGTTGAAGGATCCAAGTAGCCTCACCATTTTGTGCACAATTGGAACTCAATTTTTTAGCCGATGTCTGTGTGATTTAAGGGCTAGTATCAACCTTATGCCACTATCAGTTTATCAATAGCTTAGGTTAAAGGAAGCTACACCAATAAATGTCACTCTGCAGCTTGCCGATAGATCTCTTACCTATCCGAAGGGAATAGTGGAAGATGTACTAGTAAAGGTAGATAAATTTGTATTCCTTGTGAATTTCATAGTCCTTGATTTTGAGGAAGATAGTAACATACCAATTATCCTTGGGCGCCCGTTTTTAGCTACTGGGAGGACAATAATTGATGTACAGAAGGGAGAGTTAACAATGAGGGTCCAAGATGAAGAGGTAACTTTTAACGTGTTCAAGGTTATGAAATTTTCGAAGGAAGAGGAAGAATGCTTCAGGGTTAACTTGATTGAGGGATCGAGTAAGGAAGCATTTATCAAAGCAGTGAATAAGGATCCTCTAGAAGCAACACTGGTGAATGAAAACTTGTCTGAAGACTTAGTTGTGTTAGAATTGGCCCAGATGTTAGATTCAGCTCCAAAGTTTACACAAGTCAGGCCAAAGTTTGAACCCTTGGAACATTTGGGAAAGTCAACAGATAAGGTCAAACTGTCATTAGAAGAACCACCGATCTTAGAACTCAAGCCACTGCCTAACCATCTTCGGTATGCATATCTGGGGTCGTCTTCTACTTTGCCAGTCATAATTTCTGCTTCATTGGATGCAGTTCAGGAGGAAAAATTGTTAAGGGTACTGAGGCAATACAAAACAGCTCTTGGGTGGACTCTTGCAGATATCAAAGGAATAAGCCCATTAATTTATATGCATAAGATCCTGCTGGAAGAGGAAGCAAAACCAATTGTTGAGCAGCAAAGAAGACTTAACCCCATTATGAAAGAGGTAGTAAGAAAGGAAATCCTAAATTGGTTAGATGCAGGGATTATTTATCCTATATCTGATAGCTCATGGGTGAGTCCCGTTCAATGTGTGCCAAAGAAAGGGGGGATGACAGCAGTGGCGAACGAGAATAATTAATTGATCCCTGCTCGAACAGTCACGGGTTGGCTAGTCTGTATGGACTATAGGAAGTTGAACAAGGCCATTCGGAAAGACCATTTTCCTTTACCATTTATTGATCAGATGTTGGACAGGCTTGCAGGACACTGGTATTACTGCCTTTTGGACGGTTACTCAGGTTACAATCAGATAGCCATAGCACCCGAAGATCAGGAAAAAACGACATTTACATGCCCTTATGGCACGTTTGCTTTCCGAAGAATGTTTTTTGGGTTGTGCAATGCTCCTGCGACGTTTCAACGGTGTATGATGGCCATCTTTTCTGATATGGTAGAGTATAACCTCGAGGTATTTATGGACGATTTCTCAGTTTTTGGAAATTCATTTGATCATTGTCTGGACAATCTCACTCTCGTTCTCAAAAGGTATATGGAGACAAACTTGATCTTGAATTGGGAAAAATGCCATTTTATGGTCCAAGAAGGGATAATTTTGGGTCATAAAGGTTTTATAAAAGGAATCGAGGTAGACAGAGCAAAGCTTAAAACCATTGAGACCCTTCCTCCTCCATCTTCAGTTAAGGGTATTCGGAGTTTTTTGGGACATGCAGGGTTTTATAGAAGATTTATAAAAGACTTCTCTAAAATCACAAAGCCACTGTGTAGTCTATTGGAGAAGGATGTTCCGTTTAATTTTGATAAGGCATGCCATGAAGCCTTTGAAGTGTTGAAGCAAAAGCTAATTACTGCACCTGTCATAGTAGTACCAGATTGGAGTAGTCCTTTTGAATTAATGTGCGATGCTAGCGACTTTGTGATTGGCGCGGTTCTCGGCCAACGTAAAGATAAGACTTTTCATGCCATTTATTATGCTAGCAAGACATTATCGGATGCTCAGCTAAACTATACAACCACGGAGGAGCTATTGGCAGTTGTTTATGCCTTTGATAAATTTCATTCGTATCTGATTGGGACCAAGGTGATTGTGTTCACAGATCACTCGGCTATTAAATATCTGATATCTAAGAAGGACGCCAAGCTAAGATTGATTCGCTGGATACTATTGCTGCAAGAGTTTGATTTGGAGATCCGGGATCGGAAAGGTACAGAAAATCAGGTTGCTAATCATTTATCACGGTTAGATAATTCAGAGTTGAATAAGGATGATAAAACAATGATCAACGAGACTTTTCCGGATGAGCAATTCTTTGCAGTACAGTTGAAGACAGCATGGTATGCAGATTTTGTAAATTTCATTGTGGGTAAGGTGTTGCCACCGGATTTGACAAGTCAGCAGAAAAAGAAATTTCTACATGATATGAAGCACTACCTATGGGATGAGCCGTTCTTATTCAAGCAGTGTGCAGATCAATTAATAAGAAAGTGTGTTCCCAAAGATGAAATGGAGAGTATCCTACACCATTGTCATGCATCTGACTATGGCGGACATTTCGGGGGAGAAAGAATAGCAGCCAAGGTATTACAATGTGGATTCAACTGGCCGACACTTTTTAAGGATGCCCATATGTTCGTGTTGAAATGTGACAGATGCCAAAGAGTTGGCAACATATCAAAGAGACACGAAATGCCACTTAACACGATTCTAGAGGTTGAATTATTTGACATGTGGGGTATCGACTTCATGGGGCCCTTCCCCTCATCTTATAGCAATTCTTACATACTACGGGCAGTGGATTATGTCTCAAAGTGGGTGGAAGCTGTAGCATCACCTACTAACGATGCCAAAGTAGTGGTGAAGTTCATTTGCAAGTATATCTTCTCTAGATTTGGAATTCCTCGTGCAATCATTAGTGACGAAGGCACGTATTTTTGTAATAAGCAGTTTTCAGCTATTCTTGCTAAATATGTAGTCAATCATAAGATAGCAACTGCTTACCATCCACAGACTAGCGGCCAGGCCGAGGTATTAAATCGTGAAGTTAAACGAATCCTTGAGAAGGTAGTGAACCCTAGCCGGAAGGATTGGGCAAGCAAGTTGGATGATGTATTACGTGCATATCAGACAGCTTATAAATCACCGATAGGGATGTCACCATACAGGTTGGTATATGGGAAAGCATGCCATCTTCCAGTAGAATTGGAACATAATGCTTATTAGGCTATCCGTAAGTTAAATTTTGATATGGCTACGGCGGGAGAAAAGCGCCTCTTGCAATTGAACCAAATGGACGAATTCAGACTTCAATCGTACGAGAATGCCAAGTTGTACAAGGAGAAGGTCAAGAAATGGCATGATGGGAAAATCATAGACAGGAAGTTTGAATCAGGGCAAACTGTGTTGCTATACAACTCGAGGTTAAAACTCTTCCCAGGAAAGCTTAGATCACAATGGTCTGGTCCATTCACTATTATCAAGGTTTTTCATCATGGAGCTGTGGAAGTTGAAGAGCCGGAGTCGAAACGTATTTTCAAGTCAACGGTCAGAGGTTGAAACACTACTATGGAGGTCACATCGATCGTGAAAAGTCATCTGTTAGCCTTGCTGATTAGAACAGAACAAACAAAGTCGGACTGAGGACGTTAAACTAAGCGCTAGCTGGGAGGCAACCCGGATTTGCAATTAATTCCGTTTATTTTTAGTTAATTGTTGGTCAATTTCGCAATCGATAACACACACGTGCAAGTATACACGACCCACAAGTAATATATGATAAGATAAGAGTCGAACCCACAGGGAATTGTGACAAATAATAACCAAGTCTCAATTATAAATCAATTTGATCTAATTTAAACGATAAAGGTTTTGATTGTTTGTTGATTGTTTGAGTTCACAAGTCGAGTGATGAATAAAACGCGGTAAAGTATCAAGATAGAAAGGTATAAGATTGCAATTTCCCCCAACACGTCCTTTGAATCTCCTAACTCTCTCTTTTCAATCAATTATAGCCTACGAATTGACAACCGAGAAATCAAAACTACATAAGAGCCTCTGTCGATGGTCAATCACGAATCTTCCTAAGCGGTGCATAGGTATATGTCTATCCTATACACTATCAAGAGACTAATTTCAAGAATGATTTATAGACACGTGTCACCAAATCTAATTAATCCTCCCTTTAATTACCAACTTTCACTAAGACTAGATTCTCAATAGGTTGCATGCGGTAATTAGGTATATATATATCCCAACTACTATCAAGATACCTATTATTGCAGATAATTAATAAGACACACGTCACTTAATCCAATTAATAACCCACAACAATCTATACTCTCGCATGTTATCATAACTAGGTCTTAACCTATAATCCGTTCGTCAAGTTCATATAGGTTCCCACGGTAATTACGGGCCAAGCAATTAATCTAGAAGCAAAGGTTATGACAATCAATTCACAAATGCATAACTAAAATCAATAGAGAGAGAATTCAATTCAAATTAAGTGTTGGGTTCCATTACAATCTTAGAATAGAAGGTCAGTTCATGATAGCTACAATAAACATCATTTTTAATTGATACATTGTCAAATTCGAATTACAAAGGAGATGGAAAACTAGAAATGAAACCACTTTTGAAGCTATTCAGCTGGTGTTCCTTTGGTTGCTGTAGATTTCTAGCTCTCCTCCTTGGCTTTGCAATTCTTCTTGACTGAGTTCCTTGGCTTTTGGCTTGATTCAGCTTGATTTGCAGCCTTGAGCACTGTTGGCTGATGTATTTTGTAGCCTCCCTCTCTCTAGATATCTGATATGTAGCTAGGAAGAGATTATATATAGTCTTCATCAAGAAACCCTAGCCAAAATCGGACAAAATGGAGCTCAGATCGCACTATGGCTGTGTCAGATCGCACTCAGCACGGCGGCGTGCGCCCGCACGCCCAGGCGTGCGCCCGCGCCCAAGCGCCTGCATGCCGCCCATGGCGCTGCCGAGGCTGCCGAGCCATGCGCGCGCGCCCGCGCGCCCCAGGCGTGCGCCCGCACGCTGGCGCCTGCATGCCGCTCTGCTGCGCTGCCGAGGCTGCCGAGCCAAGGGCGCGCGCCCGCGCGCCCCAGGCGTGCGCCCGCACGCTGGCGCCTGCATGCCGCCCCACCTGCCTGCCGAGCCAATTGCTGCCGAGGCTGCCGAGCCATGCGCGCACGCCCCAGGCGTGCGCCCGCACGCCGGTGCCTGCCGAGTGTCAGCGCCCAGCGCCAACGCCGTGCGCCACGCCGCCCGACGCCGTGCACGCGATCCAACGCCGTGCACGCCCAACTTCCATATGTCATCAAATTAAGCCCCAAGCGTCGCCAAACATAAATTTTCATCGTCACAACCTCCGGGCACGGAAATCCAAGCACGGGCTTGCCCAAGTGGCTTGGCCAATGCCGCACGCCGTGCACGCCATCCGACGCCGCTCACGCCCAACTACCAAATATTGTCAAATTAAGCACCGGGCGTCGCCAATCACCACAATCCATCATATAACCATTCGGGCACAGACGTCCAGGCACGGACAATGAGTCAATCCCAACAACGATCCGAGCGGTCTTTATTTCAATTCCTACAAACATAATAAAAATGCATCAAAGCAACATAAAGCATGTAAAAGTAACTAAAAACTAATTTATGTAAAAATAAGATAAAAATACATAAAAACTATATAAACTACCTAAAGACTTGCAATTTATCAAGGTGAAAAGTACCCAAATTGTGTGTATAAAACACACTCATCATTAATCTAGTTGCTTTTAGTAGGATAGTTATTTAACGTTTTCTGTTCACTTAAAAAAAATATTCGCTTTAAGTAGTTGAATTTCTTATTATTTCTTTTTATTTGGTTTTAGGATTGGCAAAATAGGAAGCCGGCGTACGTACGCCCAAACCAAGCCAAAGACCAATGTACGTACGCCCCCACAACATAAGTCCCGGCGTAATTACGCCCAAGCCAAGCCAAAGTCCCACGTACGTACGCCCAAGCAGCAGAAGGAGCAGCCAAAGAACCAGCGTACGTACGCCCAATCTAGGCCAAAACGAAGCGTACGTACGCTTGAGTATAAAAAAAAAGAAAAAAAAAAGCAGATCGGGACTTCAAGTACATGCTTCATTCATAAACCTAAACAATATCATCTAACACTCTCCTTCCTCTTTTCAGATACCCATAAGATTCCAATCAATAATTGCGTTGAGCATCTAAGTTCGGAGGTTTAGCACGGGATCTTCATCAAAACGAGTATCCAATCCGTACAGCTACATCAACCACAATTGGGGAAATCTTCAACCGAACAAAGTGCTCGACCAAAAAATTCAAGTGAGTATACGGGTCAATTTTGATTAGAAAAGCGTAATATTTAGTGTGATTATTTTCATCCATTGTGGAGGTTGGGATATTTGTTCAATTGGTTGCCCAATTGAGTTAGTGTTGGCTCAATTGGGTTTGTTGGGTTCATTTGTACACTAATACTTGAAGGATTTTGGTTGACCCAAGTTTGGGGGAATTCAAAAAAGAGGGATTTAAATAGTGCCCACCCAGTGTTTGATGTATTGCCCCAACCAACTGTTTTGCATCTTCAGCTGATTTTACTTGGTTTTGGCCTGCCATTTTGTACCCTCCATACTTGAGAATGTCATCTAAAAGGAGAAAGGTGGAAGGGTCGTTCTCATCGAAGTCTTTTGATAAGAAAAGATTTGTGAGTTTTAATGCTTCTCAGCGTTACCATCAACAACTTATCAGCAAGAATTTGATTCCAGAATGCGGTTTAACACCTGATCCTCAAGACGGGGATATTGCGCACATGATACAGGATAAGAATTGGCAATACTTCACAAGTCAACCAAAACTAGCAGTTGTCAATGTAGTAAAAGAATTTTATGCAAATGCAACAGAGGCTAAGGGTAATTCAGTTATGGTTAGAGGCAAATGGATCAATGTGGGACAGAAAGCACTCAATGCATACTATGTGGTACCGAAAATACGTGATTCAGAATATATGGAGTACATTACGGAAGAGTTGGATTATAGTGAAATTATTCTTAAATTGTGTGAACCAGGTACAAAGTGGAAAGCTACGGCAACACAAGAGGCCATTAATTTTCCAAGTACTAAGCTCAATCGTTATGGAAAGGCCTGGTATGGGTTTATATGTGCTAAATTGATGCCAACTCGCCATAAAACGGATGTGACAAAGGAACGAGCTGCTCTTTTATACTGTATCGCACTAGGAAAAATGGTGGATGTGGGTGAGATTATAAATGCATCTATTATAAAGGTTCTGGAAGGGGGCATATCTAGTGGCTTGACTCATCCTTCATTAATTACTAATCTATGCAAATGAGCAGGGGTGTAATGGGATAATGATGAAGTTCTACATCCTCCAATGTCACCAATAGACCACTCTGTGATAGCCAGATTTAAGGTATGGTCTGGGGGGAATCTCATTCGAAAGGTCTGGGCTATATTATACCAAATGAGCCTACAACTCAGGGGGCAGATGAGCCTGCGATTCCCGTCCTCCCATCCGACATCGTTGACGAGCTGCGACGTGACTCTCAGCATAATTCTCGAAGGACTGATCTGGCTGTGGAGCGACTGGAGTATGCTATTAACAGGATGGATCGCCAGAATCACCGTATTGCAAAACGCCAAGCTGTGATGTACTAATACAACGTTGATTTCAATACCGCATTGGTAGACATGATGGCTAGGCTGAATCCATCTGCAGTACCTGTTCAATTTCCTACTCCACAACCTTTACAAATGTACCCGCCTTCAGATTTGGAGGATGAGGAGGATGAGGCAGATGAAGACGATAACACAGAAGATGATGGCGGCAATTCATGCATTGATCAGGGAAGTCCTCAGTTTCTAATTTCTTTATGTTATACAATGAGGACATTGTGTTAGCCAAGTTTGGGGGTGTAGTGTGTCTTAAAAAGTTAATATCATGTGCAAATAGAATAGAATCATGTGTGTTTAGCATCATTGAGCTCATTTCATGTTAATTAGGCATGTTTTATCATAGTATACATGTTGCATGATAGTTGCATCTCATTTTAGGTTGTGTTATGCATGTAGTTGCATGAATCAAGCAATAAATGATTTAGTGTCTAATTCTGGCCAATGATAAGAATGGAGTGATAGTTGAACCTTGAAAAGGATTGAAGGCTATTGTAGAGTTATGCCTTGACTGGTGAAGTCTGTTAGGCTGGTCTGAAATTCATGTTAGAAAGGAAAGCACATAGTTGATTATTTGATCAATTTGATTTAAATCTTCTTATAATCTACGTCTGGTGAGAAGTTCGGGACAAAAGGGTAATAAAATCAGTAAACCATCTATGAAGGCACATAGTGAGCAAGAAAATAAGTTTGGGGGAGTAGCTTATATAGAATTTCTTTTAAAAAAAAATTTAAATTAAAATTAAAAAATTAAAAATATAAAATATATATATATATATATATATATTTATATTATCTAACTTGACTAGTTTGGTTTCGTGGCCATTGCTGCTTGGGTTATTAGATCCGTAGGGGTGTTTTAACACCTAGTGCCCTAAAACCAACTGGTTTGGGAGTCACTGGTTGAAAGCTCGATACATGGGTAGCTTGGAAAAGCCTAAGGAAACCAGACATTGCACACGTCGAGTTTAAAAGTGAGATGGAGGGTAAAACACACTCGCCTAGTAGAAAAATATGTGGTAGTACCCCTTGTGCTTAGTGATTGCTTTCATGAGTCGGATTAGTTGGTTAGCTGATTGTATAGTAGAGTACAAATGGAGTTTCTTTCTAAGATGTGGACTATATGAGTGATTTGGGTTGTGATTGATTAAAATAGTTGATTCACACACACAACATGGATGATGACCAGTGTAGCTTGGCTAATCAGATAAAGTTGAGGACTTTACATTGGTTGGATATTCTAGATGGTTGTTATGTGGTTATTTGAGGCTTAATGTTGAATGCTATGTTGTTTAGTTGTTTGATTCGTAGGCATTGTAGTTAGGTTGCATTTTATATCATTGCATTGCTTAGGGACAAGCAATTAGTTAAGTTTGGGGGTATTTGATAAGTGGGTTTTATACCTACGAATTAGGTATTTGTAAAGCTTAATTATTGTTGTCTTTAAGTGTTTTTAGGATAAATTGACTTGTTTCTATGTTATTTATTGCAGGATGGGTCAGGAGGGACGCGTATGTTATTTTGGAAAAGAAAAGAATTAAAAAATCATTTAAAATCATTAGAATGGCATTTTTGTAATTTCTGTGGCTATACCCGGCATACGTACGCCCAGTTCCTTCACAAAAGCGGCGTACGTACGCCCATGCTATGAAGTTGTCCAATTTTGGTTGGCTGGAATGGAATTTGAAGCCGATCAGAAAAAGGAATAAGGGTTTTTTGATTGATAAAAAGAGGAAAAGACTTCAGAACAGTACATAACAAGAGTTTTTTGCAGAGACAAAAAGAGGAGAACACGAAGAAAGATTGCAAGGGTTGGAGATCAAGAAGAATATTAGGAGCAACTATACAGTTTCTTCTATTCTCTTCTAAATCTTTGATTCTTGTAATTAATTGGGATGTTTAACTTTATGATCTGGATGATGTTTTCTTTCATTGTTATGAACTAATTTCCAATTAAGATTGCAACGGAACTTGGTATGAATTTTAAATTGATGCTTCTTATTTAATATAAGTTAGTTTTCATTGAATCAATTATTATATCTTTGTGCTTGTTGAATAATTGCTTGGCCAACAGTTATTGGGATAATCTATATAAAATTAGAAAATGGAATATAGATTTAGATCTGGATTTAATAGCATATGTTCATATAATCTGAATAGGATTAATATGATTAGAATGTAGGATAGGAATATACCTGCATGTCTTTTGTAACCACTGAAAGAGTTTGAGCTGAAAACCCTAATTAAGTTGATTCACATAGGAATATAGTGAATTAATTGGTTAGGGTGTTCCTTATAATTCTATTGCTTAATTGTTAGATTTATGTGGATTGAGTCACGTATCATTCGGAAGAAGTGCGTGAATTCGGGGAAGAGTTCTTGGTTATTGATTCATATTAACTATCTGTATTAAATAGTCAGTAAATTGATTTAAATGAAATACCAAGGGAAGTTGTAATCTTAACTCATTAAATTTGTGATTACTCTTGTTAACATTATCTATTAGTTAATTTTAGTCATTTTCCATTTTTCAACTTAAAATCAAGAATCGGAAATTAAATAGGATTAATTAAATTATTTTTGGTAATTGATAGATATTAAGTTATTTCCTCGTGGGAACGATATCCTTGCTTGCTGAATATTATAAACGAACGCGTATACTTGCGTGTTAAGTGCTATTTAGAAATTAGGCAACAGAGGTGTTAGAAACAAACACATTACAATATCAGAAGTGCAACTAGTTACTAAACTCAGGTATAATCTTCTATGCATTAGCTAGTTATGTGATAGCTGCCTTAAGGTAACTTTTAGTCCTACATATTGCTCTATATTTGATCAATCTGGTAAGTTAGTTCTCTACTGGCCAGGAGAAAACAATGTGTATATGTGTGATTTAAACATTTATGTCTATCAAGATGATGTGTATTTTATGTACCATGTATGATGATCCTTGGTTATAATATTGTAGACTTGGTCATATTAACATGAAACTAGTTAAAAATATATCATCCAAAGAACATGTTCATGCACTTCCAAGACTGAAGTTCATAAAAGACCACACATGTGAAGCATATGAAATAGGAAAACAGATGCATACATCTCATAAAGTTAAGTTCATGAAGTCCTCATTAAGACCTTTTGAATTATTACATATGGATTTGGTAGGTCCAATTCCAAAACATAGCATGGGTGGTAGCTTTTATGTCTTTGTAATTATTAATGATTATTTACGGTTCACTTAGGTTAGTTTATAACATTCAAAAGTGAGGCATTTGAATATTTTGCTACCTTATGTAAAAGAGTACAAAATCAACAAGGAACTTCAATAATTTATATTCGATTAGATCATGGTAAAGAATTTGATAACTTTGACCTTATAAATTTTTGTGATGAAAGATGCATAACTCATAATTTTTCTGCTCTTTACACTCTTCAATCTAATGGGGTAGTTGAAAGAAAAAATAGAACTTCACATGAAATGACCAATACTATGCTTAATAAATATCGTTTACCGAAATATTTTTTGGTTGATGTGTTAGGTTTGTATATAGCGCGAACATGCAATCAAATTACATAAATAGTGCGGAAGCGCGATAAAACGGATTTTAAAATTTTTCATACAAACCATCACCATGATCATCCATGTGCTCAATTATCAATTAAACGAAAGAGATAAAGTATGAGAATCATACCCTTGTAGAACCATGCTTCCACAGGTACGAGTTCACCTCCAAATCCTTCGCGTTCTCCTTGAATTCCACCGATTAAATTCCTTCCTTTGATCAACGTTAGCCACCTAAGTGTTTGGCCTCTAGAGGTGATCCACCAAGGAATAATAGTTGTTCAAGAAGATGGGTGTTGGCAAAACCATAGTTTCTATCTCTATAGAAATTACAAGTACTCTCTCTCTCTCCAATTCATATGGAAGAGTGTGTAACTGTCTTACCCTAAATCATGATAAGACTCGTCTTTTTTATAGATATAGGGAACCCTCCTAAACTATTTAGGATTAGGGTTTTTATTTTAATTAAACTCCTTTAATTAATTAAACTCCTAATCCAATTAGGAATTTATGAGAGAGTACTCCTATTAATTAATTCCCAATACACAAGATACTGTGATGATCTCAAGTCCAAGGATCACTTGTACTACTATCACTAGAGGAATTCCTATTGACAGGCGAGTAAAACTCCATTAGGTATTCCTTAGCGAGCCACGTTCAGTGAACTTATTCTCTAATAAGCACCTACATACTTGCTTTAGTGTCTCCACACAAATGATTATGAGATCAATCATTGTGACGCCCCCAAATTCGGGTCTCCAAATACCCGGATCTGGTCATCACGATCCAATACAAACATTCACCTCTAACAACATATGGTAACTAAAATGCGGAATATAATAAACATACGTTGTTCATTTCGAAGGTGTTACTAGTCCCAGAATACAATAACCTTAAACACTTACACAAATCCATACCCTAAATAAATGTCAGGGTTTAAATTACATTAACAGTAATTAACTACACATAAATTTAGAATCTGCTACATGAAGTCTATCACTTCATCTTTTCTTTCCCTTTGTTCTTCCCTGACGTCTCGGGTTTAGCTGCAATGAAGTCATGATATAGCTAGGATGAGCAACGAGTTTGCTCAGCAAGTTTAAAGTACAACAATAAGAATATATCATGATGAAAGGGTATAGAAAGAGATTTCAACAATAGAATTATCAGAAGCAATAACAATAAATGCTTTTAGAACAATTGATAATCAAGTAGACTTTGAACAATAACTTCCAAAGGAGTCAATAGCTAGTTGACCCTCTGGTTACTGGCTACAGAATAAGTACTTGAGGGGATCAGCCTCGCGTACGCTATGTGTATGCATAACATTTAACTCTGCTAGTTGTACCTTATATACGGTACCTGGGGTACTCCCCTATAATAAGAGGGGTGTTCATACAGTCTAAGAATCCTCACCATTGATTGGTTCGGAAAGCTTTTATAAATTCTCACATACGTGCCTGACCGAGACAAGGGTTCAGACTTAATCATGAATAGTTCTTAAATTTCGGAACTTAAATAGATATACGAATTCAAATGCACGAGTGCGAATGTCAATGAATACATAGACGTGGAATAATTTTAAAAATAATTAGACCACTTAAGGCATGCTTGGAGATAAGATTCCAAATTAAAGAATAACTTGCAATAATATATACCTTTTTGCACGAATTAAAAATAATGCATAAAGGTTTAGAAACTTGCTCAATGTAAAAGTTGAGTAAGATAGAACTTGCATTCAATATACTGAAAGAATGAAGTTAGGGAACTTGCCTGTTTGCTCAGCTACAATTAAATTTTAGCTTTAATTAATTGACCTTGAATAACCTATCAGTTGATAAAGTCGGTTTATCCATTAGCATTGCATATTGTATATTGCTGCACTCACTTATGCTATCTATTTAGCAGGTAAACAAATTCACTATATATATTTAATTACCATCTAATCGTTAGCTAAACAGAAATTAATTAATAATCTTTAACTATTAAAATGATGGTAGCTAATCATGATCACTATTCTTCGATTACTCAGATTTATTACCCTTATCTGCCTCTAAATATGGGTTAATAATCCTTATTTATTATTTATAAAATAAATAATAAATTTATCATGGTTTAATAGAAACTAAATAATAGCTGATCACTTATTTAATTTTATTGCGCTTAATTACTATTTACCCTAGGGTAGTTGAGTAATTCTTAACCTTGTTCCTTATTTAACATTAATTAAATACTTAATGTATTAATTCACACACAATTAATTATTAATTAAATAATCAGTAGGTATTACTATCTTTACTTATAATAATACTCATACTTTATTATTATTATTATTTTTAATGTAAATTAAACAAACATTCGTTATCTTTATTTATTATTTATTGATAAACAATAAATAATTATTTATTAACTTTATTTATACTTAAGTATTATTTAAGATTAAATAATAATTAAATATTTATTACCTTTATTTATTATTTATTGATAAATAATAAATAATTATTTATTAACTTTACTTATACTTAATTATTATTTAAGATTAAATAATAATTAAATATTTATTACCTTTATTTATTATTTATTAATAAATAATAAATAATTATTTATTAAATTTACTTATACTTAATTATTATTTAAGATTAAATAATAATTAAATATTTATTACCTTTAGTTATTATTTATTGATAAATAATAAATAATTATTTATTAACTTTACTTATACTTAATTATTATTTAAGATTAAATAATAATTAAATATTTATTTCCTTTATTTATTATTAAATTATAAATTTTACTCATACTCAGTTATTATTTAATACCAATTAAATAATAATTTAAACTTTGTTCACACATAATTATTATGATAATTAAATATTTATTATTTATAATAAATAATTGGTAATTACTAACTTTACTTATATTTAATTATTATTTAATATTAAATAATAATTAAATATTTATTATCTTTATTTATATTAGTATCGAATATTAGTTAAATAATAATTTGTTTATTATCTTTGTTTATTATTTATTGATAAATAAATAATTACTTAATTAATTTGATTTATTAGTACCACAGTAACTAAAAAAAAATCCATCCCCTGCAATTCTTGCGTTAAGCTTACTTGATTTACTTCTTAGCTCAACAGGAAACGAAAAGAATTAGATCAAAATTTCTTATAGACATTTCGTCGAGCATCTTGTGGGCGTACCAAGGGTCGACACTGGCTTAGTTCCTAGGCCAAATGGTGTTGCCGAACTTTATGGTTCTTATACAGTCTCAACCCAGCAGTATAAGCCAAACGATACCAAGGCAATTAAATTGAATACAGAGGGATAAACACCCCAATACAGAAAAACAACATCCCAATGCATAGGAACAAGCACAAACAATCCAATATACTGTATAGTATAAACCAAGAAATCAAGAAAGGTCGAAACTTAATTCAATACAGATAATAATAGAGTATCCAGAATCCAGTCCAAGAACGTTATACTACAACCCAAACAGTATAGTACCAAACTTATGACCCTAATAGAACAATTCTAACTCAGCCATTACAACTAGTGTCCAGATTTTCCTGATCATCCTAAACCAGCACAGCAGACAAATACAAT
This sequence comes from Aralia elata, assembly GCA_034770075.1. Lineage (NCBI taxonomy): Eukaryota > Viridiplantae > Streptophyta > Magnoliopsida > Apiales > Araliaceae > Aralia > Aralia elata. The sequence continues at coordinate 39,074,729 of CM068380.1, read as the reverse complement.
CCTATACATTTATACAAACCACCACAGCCCAAACCGCAACATCAACTAAAAAGAGGAAAATTATACAAAACCTAAATAAAACCATCACAATGATTGAATAAACCTATTGTTATACCTCGGGTTCGATCGTCTAGATGTTCTTCTTCTTCTTCCGCAATACGTTACGAATCCGGACATTCACCTATTGATTCCCCTGTCTCCTTGCTGCGATTTCTATTATCTATTATGTATATATATATATATATATATATATATATATATATTTTCTTCTACTTGGACTCACAATCGAAGGAATCGGCAGCTTGGCTAGGGTTTGGGTTCCCAATTTATAGCAAATCGTTTACCTAATTTAGCTGGGTATTACCTTAATTGATCAACAGGGACCAACGGTAGAAGGGAGTGGGGGTCAGCTGTTCAGTCGCCGACCCTTGAGCCGCGTGTTCAATCGGTCGAATCACCGGTCGTCTTCAAACCCCTTGGTCCGAACGGTAGTGCCCGGTCGCCCGTGGCCTCCATTGCTTTGCCCGCCTCGAACCCTGGGATGGCCCACTGGTCGCCGCACTTCCCTCTCGGTCTAACGACCGGTCGTCTCCCCATACGCCGTCGCCGACGTTGGCAACCCCTGCCGCACATCACACATCCCCTTTGCTCGTTCCGTCCGATTTGAGGGTCTAGGTCGCTAGGCTCTTATTACGCCCAAACTCATCCTCTGCACCAAATTGGTTTATTAGCGTGGACTTGCCCCAACCTTATCTGGAATGGGTCCAACCCGATAGTGTAATAGAAAGGGGTCCAACCCAATTGAGGTTGGGCCAACCGAACGAAAAGAAATATGGCCCAATTCATTTATTGAAATTAATAACACCATACTTCTAGTAATTAAATTAAATAACTAATTAAATAAATTAATTGTTTTAAAATGTTTATTTTAACAATATATCCCTCATTCGAATTATTTAATTCGATAAATATAATGCAGTATCATGACGAAATAAAATTATTTACTTAGATTTTTCCCAATTTTCTTGCCAACCAACTCTTAGGGTTGAATTATTAATACCTACATGAGTCCAATTGAGTTCGTAAAACTTAGATAAAATAATTTCATATATCAAAATAAATTGATAACAAGGTTTAAAAATTCCTGGACATTACAAGCATCCTCTTCCAAAGAGCAAGCAACGTATGTACTAATCTATCCGGATTCACTAATCCCCTTTTTAGTAATCCATCGATTAGGAACGATTTTAGTTTGTGAGCTATCTAGAATTTAGATCTCATTAGCATGATCCCCATCATGATTCTAAAAGCATTGCTCAAAACTGTGGGTTTATCACATTTAATATAACAGCACCATGTAGATAATATAAAATGCCTTTAATAACCGAATAAGATTACAAAGTATATGCTATATCATATCAGATATGATTGGCTTGTGTGCATACTAATTTCATGATGCTGTGTCAACTGCATGTTATACTTTAAATTGAGTTTTTCTTAGTCCTATCTTACTTAAAACCCCATATGAATTGTATTATGGTATAACCCCTAAAATTGACTATTTTCGTGTTTTTGGTAGTAAATGCTTGATTCTAAATACGAAAAAGCATCTTACTAAATTTGATCATAAATCTAATGAAGGAATATTCTTAGGATACTCATTAAAAAGTAAGCCTTATAGAGCATTTAATAAAAGGACTCTAGTTATAATAACCCAAGATTTTCGATATATTAAAATAAGAAATTTTACGTATGAATTTTTTTTATATAATAAAATTATTTTTATTATATATTAAAGCAAGTATGGGAATATGTGCAAGGAAAGGAACGTGAATATGTAATATGTGTGTATATATATATATACATATATATATATATATATATATATTTATTACATATATGGTTTCAAGTAAATTTCTTATTAAAGAAATAATTGATAATTATAAATTATATTCTGTTAATAAGTTAATATTTATATTAAAGATATATGATTATTTACAAAAATATGATTTCTATATTATTTAAATGATAAAAGTATATTTTAAGAAATAATGATTAATATTATTATTATTACTATGATTATTTCTTTATGACATGAATTTGTAAGGCTAGTCAATTTATTTTAAATTGACTAAGTATGGTAAATGAGAGAAAGATAAATGGATGATCAAAACCTAATTTGATCTATGATTATGAATTTTAATGATTAATACAATTATTGTTATAATTGTATTTAAAATAGATGTATGTTTATATTATGGATATAAGAATTTATTTTCTTAAGGAAATTCGAATACTAAATATAAGTATTGATTATATTTGAATATATGTATGTACAATATGTGATTAATTGTTAGATAAAGTAGGGCACACTAATAGTTATTTAAATTAGTGGACTAACCTAAGAATATTAATATTAAACAATTGGTAAGATAGTAAGTTAATTAAATATTTAATTAAAGTGAATATAGTAAGTGAATAAATTTTGTACATTAATTAATATGGGTATTAATTAATGAGAATTATGTGCTATATGGATAATTAATTTTAATAGTCCAATTAGTAAGAAAAACTAATGGACTAGCCTAATTAGTTTACTAACCAAGCCCACTCATTTAATTAATCATGGACTTAGATAATTAATGTGTGGACTAATTAAATTAGTCTAACATTTAATAAAATTAGTAGCCTAAATGTGGAATAATAATTTTGGAAAACTAGTGACCTAAACTAGTTAAAGTGAGCCCAAATTGATTTAAAACAAAGCTCAATTAGTGACCCACTTGGATAATATTTTTACCAACTTAATTAATATAATAAAACAATAAAAGAAAAGCAAAAAATGAAGCAAAAATTGAAAGGGGTCAGCCGCACATAGAGTCCAAAAGGGGTGAGGTGTTATGTTTTTAAGTGCTTCCTTGTATGGATGAACAAAAAAGTACCAATTAGTAATGATAGCCATCACAAGCTTGTCAAAATGTGTAAGAGTGTATACTTCCTAATCATGCTAAAATATATAGATACAATACCTATATCTATTGATTATGCAAGTAATTAATTAATTAGTAAAGTAAAAAGTCTTTTGTTCATTTCATTTTTCCTAGTTAGAGAGAGAGAGAAAATAAATAGAACGGGAAGGAAAATCTTGAGAGAGAAGAGGGAATGGCTCACGGTAAGTTTCAAAGTTTCATAGTTTCATAGCCAACCTAGAAATAAGGGTAAGGAAAATCAAGCAAAGGTATAACAAATCCTAACCTTAATCTAGTTTGTTTCCCTCTTATTTTGGGTTGATTTTTATGATATAAAGTTTGTGATCTTGGACCCTAGAACTCTTTATCTACATGTTAGTAAGTGTTTTATATTTAGATCTAACCCTTTTGAATGTCAAAAGTTGGATCAAAAGTAAGAAAAGTAAAACTAGTTTCTAAACAATTACAAAACCCTAACGTTTTAGCACTTTCTAAGTTCATAACTTGAGATCCATAAACTCTTTTTACGATCCGTAAAAGAGAGGTGCTAGATATATAAGTTAACTACTAAATCCAAGTAGTAGACCTCAAAAATAATTAGTACAAAATTCGTATAGACTGTTTTGGTACAAACAGTCCAGGTAGTGAACAAAACTGGAATAAAACTTGCTGACTGTTCACATACAGGGGTAATTTCGTCATCTTTTTTTGCTCTAAAACTTCTGGGAAAATTTGAAGTGATAATATGAGAAGTTATGTGAGTCCTGTAAAATTTTGAAGATTTTGGACCATGTTGAATGAAAGTTATGGATTTTATCGTGAGGGACCACAATCAAAAGTATTCTTGAATAACTCTTTGTGGTTAACTCCAAAAATTATGAAATAATTACTGGGAGTATATCTATATAGCACGAACATACTCTGAAAATGTCATTATGTTTGGATGCAATTTAGATTTATGAAAATGTAGCAAGATTTGGCTATTTTGGACTATTTAAATATAGTAAATGAATTTTAAAATTTTTGGAAAAAATATATTTTCATAAGGGGACTATATATAGTCTATTTCCAGAAAAGAAATAATTTTGAAGATGGTTTGCTATTTTTCATGTAAATGATGAAGTTATGAATAAATGAATTAAATTAATTATGTGATGTTGAAAATTTGGGAAATGAGTTTTTATGATTTGAGAACCGTATATATGGTCTATAAAAATTTTTGATATGGGTTTTGGTCATTTGTAAGGTGGTATAATGTTTATAACATTTTAGAATGATTAAATGAATTATTTAATGAAGGGGGGAAACTGTTTTAATCCAGCTTGCTGAATAGTGTGATCCAGCTTGCTAAATTGAATAGTGTGCATCCAGGTTGCTGGATTATAAGTTAGTTCGAATCTAGTTTACTGTATTATAAGTTAGTTCGAATCCAGGTCGCTGGATTGGGAAAAATAGTTGACTGAATTGAATAGTTTGAATCTAGTGTGTTGGATTATAATTTAGGTTGGAATCCAGTTTGCTAGATTGGAATCCAGTTTGCTGGATTGCCATCTAGTTTGCTGAACTTGGAATCCAGTTTGCTGGATTGGGTAATTAACTTACACGACCATAAAGAAAGATTTATATAAGAAAAGACTTAGTGTTAATTCATAAAGTAGTGGTACAGTCGTACTCTTTAATAGTCGATGTATAGTATCTGGGGTAAACAATTCCTTCAGGGAGCGAAGGTATATACGAACTAGCAACCGATCTAACTCACTGTGAAAACAGTGTAGACGAGACGGAAACTAGTTTGTTAGTTATTTGTGGGAAACCACTCAGCATACTATATTGAACACTGTTAAAGACTCGATGTGTGCTAGCTTTAGAATTGAATGCGTATGGTGTTAATGTGTTACCTAATATTTAATTATGTGGTTGAATGTTAGATAATTTACTTATAAAGAAGTGATATTATAAGGTATAATATGATTGACTGACTGAAAGATCAATCTTATGATTGGTAGGTCTTACAAAAGAAGTTAACTTAAATTGCGTAGCAGTAGTCAACAACCAAGGCAAGTATCCGAACCTACATATTTATTTTATGCAATAGGTGTATGTATGCAAGTATCCCATCCTTTTCATTTACTTTATGAATTGGATCTGTGTAAGCAAGTTCCTTAACTCAATCTTTTGTTGTGCAAGTATCTAAACCTTATGCACTATTTTTATTTGTGCAAACAGGTATATGTTATGCTTGTTCCTAACTCAATATGAGTTATCAATTTCAAAGCACGCTCGTGAATAATTATTGTAAATTATTCATATCCATAATGATCTTTGTTATTCGTTTATGCAATTATCGTAACCCTTGCATTTACTATATGCAATAGATCCATATGTTATGCAAGTATTCTTAAACTTTATTCAAGCTATCTATTAATTTCAAATATCTCGATATTGTCTCATGTGATGTATTTATAATCAAAATTGTTCTGTTCTTTGTGCAAGTATCCTCACTTGTACAAATTGTTATAATTATTATACGAATCGAATTTCCTTCGATTCGTTCATTGTTAAAAGTATCTCATTACTGAATTGCTATGACTCATATTGAAAATTTGTATTCTAAGTTTGGTTATACAAGTGTCCCCACTTGTATGAACTATTTTACATTATCAATTACCCTTGAATTCAAAATTCATTGACAAGTTTTGATACATACTATTAAATTTCGGTATGTATACCTAGTTTAAAGATTGTCTAAGCTATTTATCCCAGCTAGACACGGTTTAAAAAATATTTGTCGAATTATAGGTTATGATAAAGTCGTCCAACTAAATTATTTTAGTTAGGACTCCAGACTGAGTATGAGCAACCCTAAATGGGAAATTTTTATGCGCTAATAGCGGTGATTTAATTTTTATGCGCCAATGGCGGTGATGTATTATATAGTGTTGATCAATACAGTGCACAACGGGACTGATCATCCTCCGTGTCCGTAAGACCAAACGGTTTACAGATGAATTTCTGTTTAAACCTTTTCAAAAATGAAAAATAATAGTTCATGGTCTTTTGACCTCTCAGTATTCAAAAGTCACTCAGTTGTTTCAAAAATCTTAAAATGATTTGATATGTTGTTAAGAATGGTTTCAAATGACTTCACCACTATTGATTTTTGGTAGAAGTAGTCTTCAAGGAAAATATTTACTTCTTCAGCGCATTATTATAATTATTATTACTTGCTGAGCAATTGAATGCTCATTCTTGCTTTGACTTAAATGTTTTCAGCTAAGTGTGATCGACCAGAAGACTCTGGTAAGGACAAGGGAAAGGGAAAACTGAAAGAATAAGTTGTATAGTGTTATCTGTAATAATTAGTCTTTTGTATTGTGATCATATATATTATGTAACATGTAAGGAATGTAATTAAAGGTTACCATACCTGGGGAATAGACAACTCTGATATAAATATTAAGTTTGTAATATATTAAACAACTCAAAGAAATGGTATCGTGAAGCACCGAATCTAAGGTTCAACGGACCCGGATTCGGGGGCGTCACACTGGTGGTTGAGGAATCAATGAATAGAACCTTTGACGAGTTAAAACCTCTTCCAAAATACAAAGAACTAATCAATGATGACGAAGTTATAGAAAGAGTCATCATGCAACTTGACAATAAAAACCTCAATGATAATATTATATTGTCAAATCCTCTTGAAATAGTTGAGTCTCAACATATTAATTACCAAAAGAGCCTCCAATTATTTAGAGTCATTCAGTTCATAATATCATTGGTGATCCCAAACAAGGTGTTTAAACCAAATCCCAAATTCATAACCTTGTTGAAAATCTTGCTTTTTTATCCCAAATTAAACCAACTGTTAATGAAGCCTTGCTTGATGATGATTGGATATCAGCTATGCTAGATGAACTTGAACAATTCACTAGAAACAAACTCTGAGAATTAATTCCAAAACCATAAGATATTTCTATTATTGAAACTTAATAGGTTTTTAGGAACAAATTAGATGAAAATGGAAATACGATAAGAAATAAAGCCAAATTAGTTGCACAAGGCTATACTCAATTAAAAAGGCATTACTTTCGATGAAACATATGCTTTTATTGCTAGAATTGAGTCTATAAGAATGTGTATAACTTTTGCATGTCATAAGAATTTAAAAATGTTCCAAATGAATGTTAAATTTTCATTCTTAAATGGTTTCATTATAGAGGAAGTTTACGTAAAATAACATTCTGGTTTTGAGAATTACGAACATCCTAACTATGTTTATAAACTGCATTAATCATTATATGGGTTGAAACAAGCTCCTAGAGCTTGATATGAACGTCTTAAAATTTTTTTACTAGAAAATAATTTTAAAATGGGTGTTGTTGACACAATATTATTTATTAAGTCTCACGATGATGATATTTTACTTGTTCAAATCTATGTTAATAACATTATCTTTGGCTCTACTAACATGCTTATGTGTAATGAATTCTCTAATAATATGAGTAAGGAATTTGAAATGAGTATGATGGGAGAACTAAATTTCTTTCTAGGATTGCAAATAAAATTAATGCAAAATGACTTTCATTTATCTTAGTCTAAATATTGTGAAGAAGTGATTAAAAAGTTTGGACTAGAAAATGTCAAATGCATAGGCACTCCTATGTCTACTTTTGAGAAACTAATCTCTGATGACCATGGTAAGCTAACTGATACAAACAAAATATCAAGCTACGATCGGTAGTTTATTATATATATCACTACTAGTAGACCTGACATCATGTTTAGTGTTTGCAAAAGTACAAGGTTCCATTCTACTCCTAAAGACTCACATTTAACTACTATAAAGCAGATATTTAGATACCTTAAAGGAACCTTTGACTTTGATTTATGATATTCCAAATGTCAACCATTCAACTTGGTATGTTTTTCTAACTCTGATTATGTAGATCACCAAGTTGATAGAAAAAGTACTAGTGGTAATTGTCAGTAACTTGGCAGATGTGATGAGTATGTTTTATGCCTATTATTTGGGTACTTTTAGGCTTAATAGTTTATGTGTTTTTAAGTATTTTATGTTATTTATAGAGTTTTTATTTCATTTATTGTGTTTATTTATTTTGTAAGAATAAAGGAGTTAAGTGACAAAATCGTGAATATTTGAAGCAATTGGGCAAGCAAAGAAGTAAGAAAAGAAAAATGGACAGAGTTTGTGGGTCGTGGCGAGTACTGGATCAAGAGTCACGACGCACTAATCATGGGCCGCGCCGCTCGAGGTTTATGCGCGCGAGTGTGGCCCGGGTGCGGCGGGGCTGAAGGGTTTAATAGTTGTTTGTTTTTCAAATAAAACGAGATATTTACCAATTGAAGCCAAAAGAGTTACAAAAACTACAAGGCAATACAAATATTTTCACCTAGGGTTATAAATGTATTTGTAATTCTTTTAGGGTTAGGTGGAATAACTCCTATAAGTATTCTTATATTAGGAGGAGGCATTATTATTCATTGGTAGTTTTTTAGATATTAGTTAGGGTTTCAGGGAGGCACCAGAAGGAGGCAGGGATTGAATAATTAAATGAAGCAAAACTGTGACAGAGTTTATTATTCCTTTTCAATTTAATCTCTTTTACTTTATGATGTTTTCTGAATTTATTATATTGTTTACTTTTAAATTTAATACGAATTAGTTTTTTCATTAAGGATTCAATGGAACCCGATGATAGTTTAATTTAATATTTATTCTCTCTTTAATTTAAATTGATTATGGGATGAATTGTTTATTATATCTTGTGTTGGGTATTATAATTGGGTAATTAACAATTATTGGACGCATTTAAATGAAATCTGACGATAGATTCTAAATTAAGATCTGGGTATAATAACTTGTGATTAGTAATACTTTTTAGTACTATTGATTGCTAAGTGAATACTAATTTTGTGGACGGGATAGGAATATACCTGAATACCGCAAGCAAAGGGTGGAAAATGATTCTTAATGAATTTATTATTATTGTTTCTCATACGAATATAGGGACATTTATAATAATAGGTATGCTTTATAATTATTCGAAAGATGATTATAATAATTATTAGTGATTTTTTGTTGACAATTTTGAATAATTGATTGAATAAAAGAAGGATGTTATTAATTAAATGATTTATCGGGGGAAATTGAGTTCTTAATATTTTCTCTTATTTATTGAATTCACTTTTCTTCAGCCAGTTATTTATTAATTAATTTACTTAAAATTCAATTGTTTAAATAGAATCGAATTGACTGTTAGGTTTGTATATAACGCAAGCATGCAATTAAATTACATAAATAGGGCGGAAGCGTGATAAAACAGATTTTAAAATTTTAATACAGACCATCACCATGATCTATCCTTGTGTTCAATTATCAATTATACGAAAGAGAAAGAGAATAAGAATTATACCCGCGTAGATTCAAAGCTTCCTCGGGTATAAGTTCAACTCCTAGTCCTTCGTGTTCTCCTCGAATTCCACCGATGAGATTCCTTCCTTTGATCAACATTAGCCACCCAAGTGTTTGGCCTCTAGAGGTGATCCACAAAGGAAGAATAGGTATTCAAGAAGTTGGGTATTGGCAAAACCCTAGTTTCTATCTCTGTAGAAATTGCAAGTACTCTCCACAATCTAATGCAAGAGTGTGTAACCCTAATCTATGATAAGACTCCTCTTATTTATAGATGTAGGAATAACCCTTCCCTAAACTATTTAGGATTAGAGTTTCTATTATAATTAAACTCCTTTAATTAATTATGATCCTAATCCAATTACGAATTAATGAGAGAGTACTTCTATTAATTAATTCCAAATCCCTATTAGGAATTAAATAATAGTAATAGTAATAATAATAATAAGACTCTTCTTATTAATTTATATTTAATATTTCTAAAATATTAAATAATAAATATTAAGTTATTTATTTTATTCTATCTCTATAGATTAAATTAAATACACTTAACTTATTATTACAATTATGCCATTTACTTCTTAAACAAATATTTTTCTTTTGCGGTGTGGCCCTTTAGGTTCTCCATATTAAGCCGGTTATGAATAAATCAATTAGAACAATTCTAATCTTATTTAAATAAATAAATTAAACTATTTAATTTATTTAAATAAATAATATTTATTCTACAATAAGGGTAAGCCCCCTTAGCGATCAACGACTTTCCAGATAATATAGATTTCAACATTAATCATAAAAGAACCTTTCAGTGAATAGTTACCGTACAATTCAATCCTTCTACCATATAATGTCCCAATTAAATATAAGACATGGATTTACTGTCAAGTCTTATTTTATTTAATTATATGTATTTCGATTCCCAAATGCACAACTCTAAATAATGAAAATTAGAAACTCCTTTCTAATTTCATTCTGCCCTGGCCAAGGACTACTGAGTTGTCATTTATCGAATCATATAGGACATTCACATCTTTTACTAGACGTGGTAGATTCTTTGTTGATCATTCACCTATCTCCATGTACAACTTATTATACCCAATCATACCCTTCGATATACCCTAAAGATCTTAAGGGACATGTCAAAGTGTAACTCATCATACACAAGATAGTATGATGATCTCAAGTCCAAGGATCACTTGTACTACTATCACTAGAAGAATTCCTATTGACATGCGAGTAAAACTCCATTAGGTATTCCTTAGCGAGCCACATTTAGTGAACTTATTCTCCAATAAGCACCTACATACTTGCTTTACTGTCTCCACACAAATAATTATGAGATCAATCATCCTCTTCCTAAGAGCAAGCAACGTATGTACTAATCTATCTGGATTCACTAATCCCTTTTTAGTAATCCAACGATTAGGAACAATTTTAGTTTGTGAGCTATCTAGAATTTAGATCTCATTAGCATGATCACCATCATGATTCTAAAAGCATTGCTCAAAACTATGAGTTTATCACATTTAATATAACAACACTATGTAGATAATATAAATTGCCTTTTTAAGAAAAATAATTCTTTTATTAATAAATGAATAAGATTACAAAGTATATGATACATCATATCAAATATGAATGGCTCGTGTGCATACTACTTTCAATCTCCCACTTGCACTAAAGCCAATCGTCATGGTATCTAATACCCATCTTCTCTAAGTGACGATCAAACTACTGTTGTGTTAAAGCTTTAGTAAATGGATCTTCAATGTTGTCTTGAGAGTATACACGTTCCAGGGTGACATCTCCTCTTTTAATGATCTCTCTAATCAAATGAAACTGCCGCAACATGTGTTTGGATTTCTGATGAGACCTGGGTTCTTTAGCCTGCGCAACAGCTCCGTTGTTGTCATAGAATAAAGGTACGGCTCCTCTAATGCTAGGAACCACTCCAAGTTCAGTTACGAACTTTTTCATCCAAACAGCTTCCTTTGCAGCTTCACTTGCAGCTATGTACTCTGCCTCTGTCACTGAATCAGCAACTGTTTGTTGCTTGGAACTTTTCCAACTCATCGCGCCACCGTTTAAGGTAAATATATACCCTGAAACGGATTTACTGTCATCTTGGTCCGTTTGAAAACTTGAGTCTGTATAGCTCTCTAGTTTCAATTCAGACCCACCGTAGACAAGAAATACATCCTTAGTTCTTCTCAAGTATTTTAGGATGTTTTTCACTGCCTTCTAGTGCTCTTCTCCTGGATTCGACTGATATCTGCTTGTTACACTAAGTGCATAAGCGACATCTGGTCTAGTACATATCATACTGTACATGATAGATCCTATTGCGAAAGCATAAGGAATCTTACTCATACGGTCTCTCTCTTCATATGTCTTTGGGGCCTGTTTCTTGGAGAGATGTATTCCATGGCTCATCGGCATGAGACCTCTCTTGGAATCTTCCATGCTAAACTTCTTTAGTATCGAGTCAATGTACTTTCCTTGGGTCAAGCCCAGCATCCTTTTAGATCTATCTCTATAGATCTTTATCCCCAAAATGTAGGATGCCTCACCCAAGTCCTTCATGGAGAAGTGTTTAGATAACCAAATTTTGATCGACTGTAGCATAGGAACATCATTCCCTATCAGTAATATATCATCAACATATAATACAAGAAATGAAACAGCGCTCCCACTAACCTTCTTGTACGCACAAGGTTCATCCTCATTTTTGATAAAATCAAACCTTTTGATTATCTCATCAAAACGGATGTTCCATCTTCGATAAGCTTGCTTCAATCCATAAATGGATCGTTGTAGCTTACAGACTTGGTTTATTCCAACCGTTGAAACAAAACCCTCTGGTTGTATCATATATACATTCTCCTTAAGCTCTCCATTGAGGAAGGCCATTTTCACGTCCATTTACCAAAACTCGTAGTCATAATAAGCTGCAATTGCAAGTAAAATCCGAATGGACTTGAGCATAGCTACTGGTGAAAAGGTTTCATCATAATCAACTCCTTGTCTTTGTTTGAAACCTTTTGCCACCAGTCGGGCCTTATAGGTCTCTACCTTGCCATCTGCTCCAGTCTTTCTCTTAAAGACCCATTTACACCCAATAGGCCTAATGCCCTTAGGTGGTGAAACCAAAGTCCATACTTAGTTTTCATACATGGAGTCCATCTCGGATTTCATGGCTTCTAGCCATTTCTCTGAGTCTTCACTACTCGTATCCTCATCGTAAGTCAATGGATCATTATCATCTATGATGCGTACCTCATCATCATCCTATATGATGAATCCATACCTCTCAAGTATATTCGGTACTCTTCCAGATTTACGAATAGGTAGTGGTACAGTAGGTTCTTCTACTTGGTCAGGTACCTGACTTTGATCCGTAGTATTTTGTGGTTCTTGAACTTCTTCAAGATATATCTTACTCCCACTGACCCCTTCAAGGATAAACTCCTTTTCTAAGAAGGCAGTGTGTTTCGCAACAAACACATTTTGATCAGTAGGATGATAGAAATAATACCCTGATGTTTCTTTAGGGTATCCCACGAATCTACATTTATCGGATCTAGTCTTCAGCTTGTCATGCTCAAACTTTTTGACATAAGCTGGACAACCCCAAGTCTTAACATGCTTAAGATTTGGTTTCCTCCCTGTCCATATCTCATATGGGGTCTTTGGGACGGATTTGGTAGGTACCTTATTAAGTAGGTATGCAGCTGATTCTAGGGCATAACCCCAGAAGGATACTAGAAGGTCGATAAAACTCATCATGGAACGAACCATGTCCAACAATGTTCGATTTCTCCTTTCAGATACACCATTCAACTGTGGCGTCCCTGGTGGAGTCCATTGTGAGATTATACTATTTTCTTTGAGACAATTGAGAAACTCATTAGTTAAGTATTCCCTTCCTCGATCCAATCGAAGAATCTTAATACTCTTACCAGTTTGCTTCTCTACTTCACTTCTGAATTCTTTGAACCTTTCAAACGATTCAGATTTGTATTTCATTAAATACACATATCCAAATCTAGAATGATCATCAGTGAAAGTAATAAAATAAGAATACCCTCCTCGTGCATTCGTTGTCATTGGTCCACATACGTCTGTGTGTACCAACGCTAACAACTCTGTAACTCTTTCTCCTTTTCCAGTAAAAGGAGATTTAGTCATTTTACCCATGAGACAAGATTCACAAGTTGGATATGATTCGTAATCAGATAGCTCTAAAAGCCCATCTTTATGCAACTTGGATAATCTTATTTCAGTGATATGACCGAGTCTACAGTGCCACATAAAAGTATAATTAACATCATCTCTTTTTCTTTTCTTAGTTTGTTCAATTTGAAGTATATTTTCATGCAAGTCAAGTATGTAAAGTCCATTCAGTAGGTTCTCAACACCATATAAAACATTTTTATTATAAATAGAACAAATGTTGTTCTTTATTATAATAACAAAACCATCCATATCCAATACAGAAATTGAAATAATGTTTCTAATGAGTGTCGGAACATAATAACAATTATTTAAACTAATGAACTTGCCCGAAGGCAGTGCTAAACAATAAGTCTCTACAGCTAATGCAGCAACCTTTGCTCCATTTCCCACTCGTAGGACGACTTCATCCTTGTTCAGCTTTCTACTTCTGCTTAGTCCCTGTATATTATTACATATGTGAGAACTACAGCCGGTATCCAATAACCAAGTAAAATTTTGACTTTCAGAAAAATTAATTTCAATCATGAACAAACCTAAATCGGAAGTCGAAGCATCTCCAAACTTCTTTTGGTCCACACGATACTCCTTGCAGTTCCTCTTCCAGTGTCCCGGCTTATTACAATGGTGGCAAATTCCTTTGCTATCTGGATCAGGTTTTTTTTTATCCTTTCTCTTCGCCTTGCCTTTAGCCTTCTTATTTTTCTTCTTTTTAGAAGATACCTTGGGCCTCTTCTTTTTCTTGAAAAAATCATCCACTAGTAAGACTTGGTTCTTGTTGGATGAGAAGTGACCTTCAGTAGTTTTCAGCATGTTAAGTAACTCAGGCAAGCTGACGTCCAACTATTCATGTGAAAATTCACAGCAAATTATGAGAAGGTGTTCGGGAGTGACTGCAAGATAAAATCTTGACTTAACTCTCCATCCATTACGAACCCAAGTTGTCCAAGTTGTTCAATCAGATTGATCATCTTGAGGACATGAGTCTCAACAGCAGTGCCTTCGGTCATACGAGATCAGAAGAGCTCCTTAGATATATGATATCTAGCAGTCCTACTTTTCTCACCATACAACTCTTTGAGGTGCATCAATATAGTAGGAGCATCCATAGTTTTATGCTGACGTTGAAGCTCGTTACTCATGGATGCGAGCATGATGCATTAAGCCAAGATTGCATCATCTTGCCACTTTCTGAAAGTAGCAATCTCTTTCTCAGAGGCTGTTTCTGCAACACTTGCAGGGACTGACGAATTTAGGACATAAGAAATCCTTTTAACAGTGAGAATAATTCTCAGATTCCTTAACAAGTCCGTGTAATTCGGTCCGGTCAGTTTGTTAGCATCAAGTATGCTACGCAGTGATAGTGAGTTTGACATTTTTAAATTATGCATGTGAAATAGACAACATTTTAGCATACATTCATTTAATTAATTATCAAAATAAATTAGGTCTTTATTTTAAATTGGTATCTCTCACTTTTTTATCAAACTATATTACCCTCATTATATAGTTCGGCAATTCTAATTAAAGATTTACTAGTGAGATTAAGGATCCCATTTCAAATGTATATAGCCTTGTGGTGACACAACAAACGATATATAAATAAATAGGTAGACAACTATTGTCAATTACATCACTATGTAACTCCTTGTATTTTGCCTCTTAGATTATTTTGATCAAGTGGTGACACATCCGAATCAAAATTATCCAAGTTAAGTCCATCCTAGCACTTCCATATATGTGAAGAGAAAAATACCGTCCTTGTGGTGACACAACAAAACAGTAATGTTCAATTCCTTAATAAACATCAAATGTGATAAAGCAACATCTTAAATATTTAATATTTGCCTTGTGGTGACACAACAAACTCATATTAAACATTTAATACTCTGTTGCTTTACCATGCTAGAAGGCAACGTTCGATATTCCAAATATCTTTGAACGCTTAGGACTTAATATGATTTCTTTGAGGAGTTTATTATTAGTCTCATCTTGTTTAGCGCGCATACATATATATATATATATATATATATATATATATAATACGCGTCATATTATTTAACATGCGAAACATGTTGTATAATATAATATATATATATATATATATATATATATAGTAAACATGCACATATAGAATACTATATTCTATCCGGATTGATTATGGACTTTTATTCTAGTTTGGTTCACTAGAGCCACCAAGTGAACCAAAAGGTCAAACCTAGGGTGCAAGAATTAAATTTAAATATAACTATTACATTTAAACCCGGGCTCCAATACAAACAGGTCTTCAAGCGCTCCTTGCTCCTTTGTCTCCAATTCTTCAAAATTAATTCTAACTAGTCCTATTACAAAAACTATTTACAATAAATAGAAACCTTGATCGGTAGTCAAGGGGAAGTACATAGGAGGGAGATAGAATTTACATTAAGAAAAATTAGAGAAGACGAGGTACGCAGACCCCATTTATAAAAACCCATACATTCAAGCATCCTCTAAAATAATTCCAATCACACATTGGTCAATAGTCCATAATCAATCCCTATTTATTATCATACATATCTCTATATGTATCAATAAATAACATTCATCTCATGAATAATATAACCATTCCATATATGCATTGATATCAATTAATGGGCAAAAGTTTTGCTAATATTTAGTTTTGAAACAAAATAAACTCTTTTATTTTAATCAAAAAACCAAATCCAAATTAAACTCCTTTAATTTTAGCAATATGAAATCCTATTCTAGATAAAATAAACATCTTTATTTTAAACTTTTATCAATTAAATAAACCATTTATGTTAATTGAGAAAAACAAAAAAAATTCAAAGTCTGCACACCGGCGCGATCGCGCTCCAAATTGAACTAGGAGCGACGCGGCCGCGTTGCACCCCCAGAAACGTTTTCTGGGTTAGGACGCGGCCGCGCCGCGACGCAGATTCAGGAAAAAAAATTTTGCCCAAAATCTGATCGTATCGCATATCAGTTCATACATGGAATCATCAAAATCAATAATTAACACAAAGATTAGGCTCTGATACCACTGTTAGGTTTGTATATAACGCAAGCATGCAATCAAATTACATAAATAGGGCGGAAGCGTGATAAAACGGATTTTAAAATTTTAATACACACCATCACCATGATCTATCCTTGTATTCAATTATCAATTAAACGAAAGAGAAAGAGAATAAGAATTATACCCTCGTAGATCAAAGCTTCCTCGGGTACAAGTTCAACTCCTAGTCCTTCGTGTTCTCCTCGAATTCCACCGATGAGATTCATTCCTTTGATCAACGTTAGCCACCCAAGTGTTTGGCCTCTAGAGGTGATCCACCAAGGAAGAATAAGTATTCAAGAAGTTGGGTATTAGCAAAACCCTAGTTTCTATCTCTATAAAAATTACAAGTACTCTTCACAATCTAATGCAAGAGTGTGTAACCCTAATCTATGATAAGACTCCTCTTATTTATAGATGTAGGAATAACCCTTCCCTAAACTATTTAGGATTAGGGTTTCTATTATAATTAAACTCCTTTAATTAATTATGCTCCTAATCTAATTAGAAATTCATGAGAGAGTACTTCTATTAATTAATTCTCAATCCCTATTAGGAATTAAATAATAGTAATAATAATAATAATAATAAGACTCTTCTTATTAATTTATATTTAATATTTCCAAAATATTAAATAATAAATATTAAGTTATTTAATTTATTCTATCTATATAGATTAAATTAAATACACTTAACTTATTATTACAATTATGTCATTTACTTCTTAAATAAATATTTTTCTTTTTGCGATGTGACCCTTTAGGTTCTCCATATTAAACCGGTTGTGAATAAATCAATTAGAACAATTCTAATCTTATTTAAATAAATAATATTTATTCTACAATAAGGGTAAGCCCCCTTAGCGATCAACGACTTTCCAGATAATATAGATTTCAACATTAATCATAAAAGAACCTTTCAGTGAATAGTTATCGTACAAGTCAATCCTTCTACCATATAATGTCCCAATTAAATATAAGACATGGATTTACTGTCAAGTCTTATTTTATTTAATTATATGTATTTCGATTCCTAAATGCACAACTCTAAATAATGAAAATTAGAAACTCCTTTCTAATTTCATTCTGCCTTGGCCAAGGACTACTGAGTTGTCATTTATCGAATCACATAGGACATTCACATCTTTTACTAGATGTGGTAGATTCTTTGTTGATCATTCACCTATCTCCATGTACAACTTATTATACCCAATCATACCCTTTGACATACCCTAAAGGTCTTAAGGGACTTGTCAAAGTATAACTCATCATACACAAGATACTATGATAATCTCAAGTCCAAGAATCACTTGTACTACTATCACTAGAGGAATTCCTATTGACAAACGAGTAAAATTCCATTAGGTATTCCTTAGCGAGCCACGTTCAGTGAACTTATTCTCCAATAAGCACCTATATACTTGCTTTAGTGTCTCCACACAAATGATTATGAGATCAATTATCCTCTTCCTAAGAGCAAGCAACGTATGTACTAATCTATCTGGATTCACTAATCCCCTTTTTAGTAATCCAACGATTAGGAACAATTTTAGTTTGTGAGCTATCTAGAATTTAGATCTCATTAACATGATCACCATCATGATTCTAAAAGCATTGTTCAAAACTATGAGTTTATCACATTTAATATAACAGCACTATGTAGATAATATAAAATGCCTTTTTAAGAAAAATAATTCTTTTATTAATAAATGAATAAGATTACAAAGTATATGATACATCATATCAAATATGATTAGCTTGTGTTCATACTACTTTCATTGACTACATATTAATATTTGGATTAATTAATTATTACTATTCCTCGTGAGATCGACAACTCTACTTGCACTTTATTACTTGATTGACCGTGTATACTTGCACGTAAATTGCTAGTATACACGTAGCCCGTCAAGATGCTTAGTCTCTTGGTTTTTTAAGAAATAAAACTCAGTTTCTATATCCACTACAAAAGTAGAATACATTGTTGCAGCTAGATGTTCTGCACAAAATCATTTGAATGCGACAAATATTGGCTGACTTCATTAGCTGATAAACATTTGGAGGTGAAGGGAGGGGAGGGGAAAGGGGAGGGGGAGGGTAGAGAGATGGAAGGGTTGTTCATTACTTTCTTGATGAAATATTATGGAGCATATAGGCTTCTCTTTGTTTCTCAATATCAACATTTTGACTAGACACTCATTATTCTTTTAAACACATTACAAAAATATAATTCTAAAAAATTTACCCTTCAACGGACAATATTCGTATATTAAATTATACTATACAAATTAGTTTAATTTATCTAATTAAATAAGGTTTAGATGTTAGGGTTTGTTTTCAATATTACTGCTCTTTAGTATAAAAAAATTTTATACATCACACATTTGCTTTCTAATATTGATTTGTTAATACTCTACAAAAGAAAGACAATGCGTAATAACCGAGATCATTATGTAACTTGATGAATATTATTTAAATAAATTGTGTAAAACTCTTGTGTGATTAATTAAATATATGTATGTGTTATATGTATATTCAATTACAGTTATGTGATGAGATGTATTTTAATAGTTGATCTGAACTAATTTAATTGTTTAAATTAAATAAGAAATCTAATAATTATATAAAACGCAAGAAATGAACTTAAAACTCGAATTTGAGTTCAGAGTGGAATTTGGTGAAACGGACTGCGGATTTGAATCTGGAACGTCGAAATTATTAAGAATGGATTGTAAACACAAAAAGTGTCGAGATTGACCTTTTGGTCAAAAAGGTCAAAGTCAACCGGTTAACTTTTTCGGGTAAAAAGTCAAACTCGAATTTTAGAGACTAATTTGGCGAAACGAATATTCCTTTGACGCTCAGAACATCGACTTTAGTAGGAATCGACTATAAACTCGAAAAATTGATTTTCGGAGGTCAAAATGGTCAAATGGCCACTTATTTAAGAAAATAAAAAAAACCTGTAATGTCTAGGAATTTTTAAACATTGCATCGAAATTATTTTAATAAGTAAAATTCATTTTATATGAATTGGACCCATGTAGGTATTTTTATTTAATACGTGGTCCAATAATTTTCGTTGCCTAAAAAGGGCTCACTAATAGTTTGGATAAATTAGTGAGTTAACCCTAAGGATTTAATCGCAAGAAAATTTAGAAGAATTAATAAATGAATTCATTTTTTTCAATTATCGGATTTAAATAATTTGCCATGAAGAATTATTGTGGAAATAAGTATTATAACTAATTATTTAGATTAAATTAGTAATTTAATATTAGAAGCATAATGTTATCTTAATTGGGTCATATCTCTTTTTAATTAAGTTAACCCAATATCAAGTGGGCCGAAACCAATGTCATTTTTATTTCCTTCTTGGGCCCCTTTTTGATTGAGCTCATTCCCTTCTTACCAGCCGGGTTATAACCTTAGCAAGCGGGTCGGTCCAATCTATTTTGGGGAAACCAGGAGGAGTTGGGGATTAACCGAGCAAAACCTTTTCATACCAGATAATCGAACTAAATCGAAACCCCAAACCAACGTAACAGAGCAAGAAGGGAATCCAGACCAAACCCTCAACCGAGATAGAAACGGGAAAAGGAATAGGGAACCTAGCAACCCAAGCTGTCAATCAATCAACCACACCGGCATGAGGCGACCGGCGGCGTAGGCTAGAAACCTAGCGGCAACCAGCGGACAAACGAGCGAAGGCGTCAACGACCAAGCGCTCGACGATCGGACCAACGGGCTCGAACGATCGGTGATTCGACCGACGGGACCACACGGCTCAAGAGCTGACGACAGCTGGGCTCGGATGGGTTGGAGTTGACATCGACCACTATCTCCCTCTACCCGCTGGTCACTGGGTTGTCCAATGGGGTATTGACCGGCGAATTGGACAAACCCGGTTCTATAAATTGGAACTCAAAACTGCCGATTTCTGGAGAGTTTAACCTAGGGGGTTCAAAAAAAAAATTAAAGTGAGAGAGGGAGCAGGGGTGTTTGATAGTGGGTTTCAATTCCAGTTGAAGTAAATGTCCCAAGATTATACCGTTTATTTCGGTAGAAGGAGGAAGATTGCAGTCCGATCGTTAGCAAGGTAGTGACTGAGTGGCTTAAATTCAAATTTTGTTTTTCTGTATTGGGAATACTTTGTTTCTTTGTATTGGGTTAATTATTTCCCTGTATTAGATTGCTTCGTACATTTGGGTTGTGTTAAAATCTGGTGCAAGAGAACCCCAAGAGGTTCGGCAACATGATTGTGGTATCATAAACCGGCCAAGGTTAAGGCTTAGAATGCTCAATATATGTTCGATTTAATGCCTAAACCAGAATTTGTTTTCTTTTTCTATGTTAACTGTCTGCCAGCAATATGATTTATAAAACCCAACATTGGTTTCTGGTGATGCGACAGTGTATGGCTGGCCACAGACCTTAGAAGAGGTGTTCATGTTGTATTAAGCTTGTGCTAAGAACCAAAGTTGGCTAAACTGTGTCCAGAAGCTATGTATAAAATTCGGACTTCTTTTTGCCAATATGTTTGGTGTTTTGGGTTTGTTTTTTTTCTGCCGTTGGTTTCAAACCTTGGAAAACAGGGGAAGGATGCACATCATAAGGCAGTACTCTGCCCAATTTTCTTTGTAGCTGGGTAGTGAATTGTTAGGTAAAACAATAATAAAATAACTACTTGCTATTTCAATAATAAATAGCAATTAAGATAATAAGTATTTAAATTACTATTTAGTTAATATTAGTAACAAAAATAATAATTACTTATTTCTTTTGTCAATATATAATAAGTGATGATAATGAATATTTACTTATTGTTTAATGAATACTAAATAAATAATTAAGCAGGAATAAAGTGATAAAATAATAATTATTTATTATTTATCACTAAAATTAAGAAATAATTAATTATTGTTATAGGTAAGGATAATACATATTTAATTATTATTTATAATAATTAAATATGAGTAAGGTTAAATAAATAATTATTTATTATTTATTAATAAATAATAAATAAAGATAATAAATATTTAATTATTATTTTAATTAATAATTAAGTATAAATAAAGTTAATAATTTAATTATTTATTAATTATCCTTTAATAATAAATAAAGCTAATAAATATTTGATTATTGTTTAACTACTATTAAATAATAATCAAGTATGGATAAAATTAATAGATTAACTATTTATTATTTATCCTTAAATAATAAATAAAGCTAATAAATATTTGATTATTGCTTAATTACTATTAAATAATAATCAAGTATATAAATTAAGTTAATAATTTGATTATTTGTCAATAAGTGATAAATAAAGATAACAAATATTCAATGAAATAATTACTTATTATTTATCAATAAATAATAAATAAAGATAATAAATATTTAATTGTTATTCAAATGATATTTGATAATAATTAAGCATGACAAAAGGTAATGAAATAATTATTATCATAATAAATAAGGATTGTTAAACCATGTTCAGGGACAGATAATGGTAATAAATCCGGGAAACCAAAGAATAAGTAATCATGATTAGCTACCATCAAATTAATAGCTAAAGATTATTAATTTCTGTTTATCTAATGTTAATTAGTAATTAAATATAGATGGTGAATTTTACCTGTTGAGTAAAAGGTATAGTGAGAGGTACCAATATACAACTTTTAATTGATAAATCGACTTTACCCAATGATAGGTCACTCGAGATCAATTAATTAAAGCTAAACTATATCTGTAGCTGAGCAAACAGGCAAGTTCCTAACCCTAAACTTCTTACATTATTGCAAGTTCTTCTTTACTCAACTTTTACATTGAGCAAATTTCTAAGCCTTATGCACTATTTTTAATTCGTGCAAAAAGGTATATATATACTGTTGCAAGTTATTCTTTAAGCTTGAGTTTTTTATCTCCAAGCATGCCTTAAGTGGTCTAATTACTTTCAAAATTATTCCACATCTGTATATTTGTTGACATTCGCACTCGTGCATCTGAATTTCGTATATTTAAATTCAGGAATTTATAAACCATTCATGGTTAAGTCTGAACCCTTGTTCGGTCAGACAAATATGTGAGAATTTATAAAAGCTATCTGAACCAATCAATGGTAAGGATTCTTAGACTGAATGAACACCCCTTTTATTATAAGGGAGTACCCCACGTACCGTATATAAGGTACAAATTGCAGAATTAAATGTTATGCATATAAATAGGGTACGTGAGGCTGATCCCCTCAAGTACGTTATTCTGTAGCCAGTAACCAGAGGGTCAACCAGCTATTGACTCCTTTGGAAGTTATCGTTCAAAGTCTATTTGACTATCAATTGTTCTAAAAGCAATTATTGTTCTTGCTTCTGATTTTTCTAATGATGAAATTCCTTAATATCCCTTCATCATGATATATCCTTATTGTCATACTTTAAACTTGCTGGGAAAACTCGTTGCTCATTCTTGCTATATCATGATCTCATTGCAGCTAAACCCGAGGCGTCAGGGAAGAACAAAGGGAAGGAAAAGATGAAGTGATAGACTTCATGTAGCAGAAAATAAAATTATGTGTAGTTAATTACTGTAATGTAATTTAATCCCTGATAGTTATTAGGGTACAGATTGTGTATGTGTTTAAGGTTATTTGTATTCTGGGACTAGTAACACCTTGTTATGAACAACGTATGTTTATTTTATTCCGCATTTTAGTTACCATATGTTGTTAGAGGTGAATGTTTGTATTGGATCGTGATGACCGGATCCGGGTATTTGGAGACCCGAATTTGGGGGCGTCACAGGTTGGTATCAAAGTTGTAGGTTATAAACTTTAGGATCGCGAAACCTAGGTTATAACCTTCATAGTAAACTCGTATCGAGTATTAGGAGATAAATCGAGGAGATTTATCATATGTGGTTTTGATGAATTGGGGAATTCATCGAGTCGAGTAGTACCCAATGAAATATAATTTCATTTCTTCAATGAATATATTTTATTGTTGTACTAATGTTAGTTTTTGTGTGTTTGTAGGATGGCTGCCGTAGGGGAGACCAGTGGAGCCCGTGAGGAGGAGGAGGTATTTACAGACATACCAGTAGTTGCGGAGCAGCTGGTGGGCTATGCTCCTACTGCCCCAAGATTTTTACAAGAGGAGTCCGAGCCGGAGGAGGACTACCATAGGGAGCTACCAGAGCCGGTGGTAGGTAGGGTTATGAGATCCGGTAGTCAGGACCCGGATGACAGCGAGGAGGACCCCGAGACAGAGGGGGAGGAGCCACCTGTTTATGTTGATGGCATGGGGTCCACTGCCGATGATATCATCGAGGGGTTGACTAGTAGGAATGAGGAGCTGGAGGATCGGGTAGCTCACCTGGAAGAGAAAAATCAGACCCATCAGTTTATGGAGGACCAGTACAGAGACCTGGCCTACCAGCTCGAGCACGACTTGGGAGTGGCAAAGTCACAGCTACAGGGCTACGAGTCCTCAGCACAGCAGGTCGGACCACTGCTACATCAGTTAGTTGTGACACCCCCAAATCTGGGTACTCAATTCCCCCTGATTTGGTGTTCACTATCCTATTCATTCACATCTAACTACCCATTATTAAGCGATTAAAATAAACTTAATTAATCATCTCCCAAACCGGGTTACATCAATAATTAAAAACCTAGGTCACCACAACCTTAATACATCAAATGCGAAATAAAAATATAGTCTAAAACAAGTCTGGTACAAATGTTCATCAATTAAATAATAAATTTAGAACTATTTCTGCATCTTGCCCTTGCCCTTACTGGTGGACGGCTCGTCCTGCTTCTCGGGCTTAGCTGAAATGTTTAGTGCAAGAGTTAGCAAACAATTGCCCACAAGAATGATAACAATAACTTTTAATTAAAATAAAGTTCAAATGAGAAGCAATGATTTTCTGAAGTTAATCAATAAGTAATCAAAGTTTGAATATATCTGAGGGTCTCAAGACCTCGAACTATGTCCTAGGTTAACAAGTATTTTTTTTTTACCGTAACCTTTAACAGTCTTAAAGACTATAAATGGACCTTCATCTCGTACTCAGGGGGATCAATCCTTTGTACAATGTATTGTGCACAACCATTTTAACGCTAAGCGTAATAATCCCCTATGTTAGGGTTGTTCATCTCAGTTTATTATAAGAGTCCTTACCAAAAGGAACTTGGCTTGGAACAAGTTTAGATAATCTAAGTTTTTGAAACGCTCATCAACTAAGGACTAGCTGAATCAATAATGGTTTGCTAGTCTAGTTCTTCAGTAAAGTTTGTATTCGAAGTTTGAATGATAATCAAAGACTGAATAAATAATATCTGTAACAAAATATAATTACTCAACATGATATCAGCCTTGCTTGAATAACAATAAGGTAAGGTTAATTAATTCACTCAAAGGAAGTAAACTTGTTGAAACAATAACAAGCTTAAGAAATAAATAACTTGCTGTAATAATTTAACAAGTTTAAAGAAAGAAAACTTGCCTCAAGCGTAGATTACAAATTAAATAATTCACGATCCTTAAATCAACCTATACAATTAATTATAAAATGGTAACATAAATTAGTTACAAAATTTATAATCACTTTAGGTTCCTTTTACCTAATTATAGTATCTCATTTAGCATACTTTAGACAACAAATGCTAACTAAATAATTATCATGGCAATACATTAATCACTTAATATATATATATATATATATATATATATATATATATATATATATATTTAACAGGTCTTAAGTATATATGCATGAAACACCTTAGCAAAACAATCAAAATAATTTAATAATAATTTTTTTTTTAAAAATATTTTTTTTATACTGTTCCCTCGCCGGGGCGAGGAAATCCTATACAAAAACGCTCGCCGGGGCGAGGATTCCCTTTGTAAATTTCTCGCCGGGGCGAGAATTTACAGTTCATTTCTCTCGCCGGGGCGAGAGACTCGACTGTCATCTCCTACAGTCGCGAACCAGTGAAAACTTAGGCCAAATTTTGGCCAAATTTTCCGAATTCTACCATCCAGTACACAAACTAAATATACCCAGACATCATATATGCTAGAAAATAATTACCCAACATGTTTCTAATCAATTTAACAATTATAGAACACAAATTAAACCAATTAAAGCAAGAAATTCCACTGTTTTATAAAACAACTATGTTTTTGCCATTTTCATAAAACAAAGCTTTGTAAAACTAAAATTAAATTCTAAAATATATTTTCATGAATTAAAACCTTCAAATAGAGTTTTAATCATCATATAAACATCACGTAATCATCTAATTCACATAGCTATCAATTATAATAAAAAAAATCACATATTAAGCCAATGAATATTTTTACAGAGAACCAAATATTAAAATACAGAGAAGAGTATTATACCTTCTATTTGATTAAAAGAGAAGCTTGATTAACACTCTCCTAGCTTGAACTTCTACCTTCAATATCTTCTTTTCAAAATTCTCAAACTCTCTTCTTTCTCAAATTTCACAGAACTCTCTCTTTTCTCAAAACTCTCTTCTTTCTCTTTTCTCTCTATTCTATTCTTCTCTTTTCTTTTCTTTCAACTGACGTACTTTTACAAAATAAAAACTGATGATTTTAAAAAATTAAAAACTGTTGTTTTAAATAATAATAACATATAATCCTTAAATTGAATCATCAGTTAAGATTTTCAAAAGCCATAAGGCTTTGTTTGGTAAACACTAATAAAAATAACTTATTATTCTTATGTCTTGTTTGGTAAAACACAATTAAAATAACTCATTTTTCCAACCAAAGGTCATAAGGCCTAGTTTGGAAAAACTAAATTAAAACTCCTTTCATTTATTTTAATAAAACATTATAACATATAGTTTTAAATGTCACACATTTAATTTAATTAAACTTATTATTATTAAATAAATTCAATTAAATATAACTAATTCAAATAATAATTTTATTTAACAAAAACACCAAATAAATTATATTATTCAAATAAATTATTTATTAACATAAATCATTTATTCAAATAATTCTTTTCATCATCTAATTTAATTATTAAATTAAATTAGAATAATCATCACAAATCATATTCAAGTAACAATTAACACAATTAACTCAACATAAACTTATTTCACAATAGCTTAATAAATCATCTATTAACTCAATAAATTAACAAAAATATTTATACAACTCAATAAATATTTTTATTAATTCTCAAAAATTGCATTCGTTACATCTTTCCCTCCTTAAAAGGATTCTGTCCCGAGAATCACAACGCAATTAAACTCGTCTGTTACATTAGTGGCCCGGAACGCTGAGCTGAGAGAGAGGCTGGAGTAGAGGGATTTACAGATCGCCCACCTGAGGGCGAAGCAGGAGGCCATGAGGTTTGAGGCTAGGCTGGAGGTATCTGCGAGGATGCATGTCAGGGAGGCTTGGGCCAGGGAGGCCAGGAGGGTTGATCAGCTGGAGGACCAGTTAGAGGCCAGAGCTGTGAGGATAGAGACCCTAGGACATGCTCTAGATGCAGCCTACAGGAGACCCCGGACTGAGGTAGGGGAGTCTAGCTGCTCTGTTCGTCGCAGGGTAGGGGATGGAGCATTCTCATCTGGTCAGCAGGCACGGATCCGTCACGATGTGCAGTGACTTGTTGGAGCAGTTGATTTTCTTTAGTACAGTCAGTCCCACTTTTTGTTATATTAGGGGCGTATTCATGTTTGATTTGTGAAACTTTATATTGTATTTAGGCTTGGGGTAGCAGTTAAACCCCAACTTTTGTGTTTTGAGGGATGGAAGGTTAGGATTCCCCACTTTTGTCTTGGGAGAAAGGTTATTGATGGATAGGCACACAGTGGCGCATTTATAGAAGTATGCCACAGGTTTAGTCTTGTAACAAAACAGTGGTATATGAATATAAATGCAGATATTTCACTTAAATCAAATGTGCTGATAGATATTTTACCTTTGATTGCTTATTTTAATAACATGTCGTGTAAAATGTAAATCTATAGGTAAAAGTCATCAGTTTCCTTATTCAAACCATGCCGAGAGGAAGGCCACGTAACCAGCGAGTTGAGGAATCAGAGAGCGAAGTTGGAAATCAATCCAACCCAATGAGGATGTTCGCCGAAATGCTGGCAGAAGCCATGCAATCAAGGCCGCCACATGGAGGGGCCCAAGCAGCGGCCGAGCCAGTGCATCATCTGGTAAATTTCAAGGATTTCAAATTGGTCGGACCACCTGAGTTCAAGGGAACTCTTAACCCAATTGAAGCGCAGACCTGGATTGAGGAAATAGAAAAGGTATTCGAGGTAGCACGGGTGGCAGAGGAACAGAAAACAAGTTTTGCTACCTTCATGTTAAAAGGCGAGGCAAA
Source organism: Aralia elata (assembly GCA_034770075.1). Lineage (NCBI taxonomy): Eukaryota > Viridiplantae > Streptophyta > Magnoliopsida > Apiales > Araliaceae > Aralia > Aralia elata. The sequence continues at coordinate 39,046,649 of CM068380.1, read as the reverse complement.
CTACTGGTGGAAGGCCAACAGGGGCCGAGTGGAAGGAGGCATTGTCGCCTGGGATCGTTTTAAGGAGATGTTCTTGGAAAATTACTTTCCAGAGAGCATGAAGCAAGAGATGGAGATCAAGTTCCTGGAACTAAAACAAGGAAACATGTCTGTGGCTGAGTACGCGGCTAAGTTTAATGAGTTGGCACGGTTTGCAACTCACCAGGTCAGCACTGAGGAAAGGAAAGCTCGTAGGTTTGAGCAAGGGTTGAAACCATGGTTATACCGTTCTGTTGCGGTACTAAAAATCAAAACATTTGCAGAACTGTTGGAACGGGCGGTCATTGCAGAGGGTGGCAGTGAGGCCCTGGCCAAATACAATCAAGAAAAGAAAAAGGGACATGAGGGCTCGAAAGCGGGGAGCAGCGGGGGCAGTAACCCCAATAAACGCAAGTGGATTGAGAGTCAGTCATCCAGGGGAAACAAATCAGGAGGGGAGGTGAAGAAGCCAGGTAGGTGCAGTAATTGTGGTAAGAACCACACGGGGGAGTGCATGAAGGGAAAGAGTGTTTGTTACCGGTGTGGACAACCGGGGCACATGGCACCCCAATGTCAGAATAAGCCAAAGGGAGGGTGTTTTTCATGTGGAGCACCCGGCCACCAAATCAAGGATTGTCCGAAGAAGAAGGGTGACGACGGGAGCGGCAACCGAAACAACAACAACAGTGGAAACAGCAACCGGTTGAACTACGGGCCACCAGTCAGTCAAGCCAACAGGCCAACAGCCCGCACGTTCAACATGACTGTTCAGGATGCCATGGAATCCAAAGACGTGGTGTCAGGTATCATCCCAATCAATGATATAAATGCATATGTGTTATTTGATTCGGGTGCTACTTGCTCTTTTGTTTCCGAAGAATTTGCTAGTCAGTTGAATTTACCTCGTGAAAAATTAGAACACCCTATGAACGTAGAAGTAGCAAACAAAGAAATTGTCCCTGTAGAACACATTCATAGGAATTGTTATGTTGAATTGCGAGGATTTAAGCTCAATGTGGATTTGATACCAATTCGGCTGGGAGAGTTTGATGTAATCCTAGGAATGGATTGGCTATCAATTCACGGAGCAGTCATTGATTGTAAGAAGAAATGTGTACACCTAAAGACTTCTAATAAGTCGAAGGTGGTATTCTATGGCAGCAAGTCACCAAAACCATCTTGTTGTCTTACTATGATGAAAACAAGGAGATTACTGAAGAAAGGTTGCGAGTGTTATTTGGCCCATGTGGTTGATACTCGTCAGGTCGGGGATGAGATGAGTCAAATACCAGTCGTGAAAGATTTCACCGATGTCTTTCCCGATGAACTTCCGGGACTGCCGCCGGACAGGGAAACCGAGTTCGTTATCGATTTGGCACCGGGAACCGCACCAATATCAAAGCCGCCGTATCGAATGACACCTGTAGAAATGAAAGAGTTGATGGTGCAACTGCAGGAACTGTTAGATAAAAGTTATATCAAACCAAGCGTGTCCCCGTGGGGAGCGCCAGTTCTGTTTGTAAAGAAGAAAGACGGTTCAATGAGGCTTTGTATCGACTATCGGGAGTTGAACAAAGTTACAATTAAGAATATGTATCCACTTCCTAGAATTGACGATCTGTTCGATCAACTCAAGGGAGCGAAGTACTTTTCAAAGATCGACTTAAGAACAGGCTACCATCAGCTGAAGGTGAGGCAGGAAGATATCCCGAAGACTGCATTCAGGACTCGTTATGGGCACTTCGAGTTCCTGGTAATGTCATTTGGATTGACGAATGCACCAGCAGCATTTATGGATATGATGAACAGAGTGTTCAAGCAGTACTTGGATAAATTCGTGGTCGTATTCATCGATGACATCTTGGTGTATTCAGAAACAGAGGAGGAGCATGCTGAACATTTAAAGATTGTATTAGAAGCTCTCAGGAGGGAGAAATTGTATGCAAAGTTTTCTAAGTGTGAGTTTTGGTTGCAGAGAGTACAATTTCTGGGTCATGTCATCGACAAGAATGGTGTTTCGGTGGACCCAGCAAAAGTGGAAGCAGTTATCAACTGGGAACAGCCGAAGACGCCGACAGAGATCCGGAGTTTCTTGGGATTAGCGGGATACTATCGGAGATTCATCCAGGATTTTTCAAAAATAGCATCGCCGTTGACCAATCTCACCAGGAAAACAGTCAAGTTTGTTTGGTCGGAGAAGTGTGAGGAAAGTTTCATGGAATTGAAGAAGAGACTTAGCCAAGCACCGGTGTTGACCTTACCAGACAACACTGGAGGCTTTGTAGTGTATAGCGACGTGTCACACAAGGGTCTGGGCTGTGTGCTGATGCAACACGGCAAGGTCGTAGCATACGCATCGCGTCAACTGAAAGACTATGAGAAGTATTACCCGACTCATGACTTGGAGTTAGCGGCGGTAGTTTTCGCCTTGAAGATTTGGAGACACTACCTATATGGTGAGAAGTGCGAGACATATACGGATCACAAAAGTCTGAAATATATCTTCACTCAAAAGGAGCTGAACATGAGGCAGCGCCGATGGTTAGAATTGATTAAGGACTACGACTGTGAAATTCTGTACCATCCGGGCAAAGCGAATGTAGTGGCTGATGCCTTAAGTAGACAAGGCAAGGTGAAATTGATGCAGCTGACAGTTCAAGAGGAGTTGGTAAGGGACTTTGAACGTCTAGAGCTGGAAGTTAAGTATCCGATGGAGATGGACGAAAAAGTGTTCGCCGTGACGGTAGGTCCGACTCTACTGGATAAGATACAGGAGGCTCAAGAATTTGATGAAGAGTGCCTTGATATTAAGAAACAACTATTGGAGGGGAAAACATTGAAATACAAGGTTGACAGCGCAGGATTGCTGAGATTCGAGGGAAGGATCTGGATACCCTACGTACCAGACCTAAGGGAAGAAATTTTGCAAGAGGCCCATAATACGAGATTTTCGGTACATCCGGGTAGCACCAAGATGTATCAAGATCTTCGTCAACATTATTGGTGGCCGCACTTGAAGGGGAAAGTTGCAGAATTCGTCAGCCGGTGTTTAACGTGTCAAAGGATCAAGGCAGAGCACCAGCGGCCGAGCGGATTATTGCAACCCTTAGAGATTCCCGAGTGGAACTGGGAGCACATTACTATGGATTTCGTGGTAGGACTTCCAACCACACAAAAGGGTCTAGACGCCATCTGGGTGATCGTAGATCGGTTGACCAAGTCTGCCCACTTTCTACCGATCAAGATCAGGTACAAATTGGAACAGCTGGCGAAACTTTATGTGAAGGAGATAGTCTCACGACATGGAGTGCCAGTATCTATTGTGTCTGACAGAGATCCGCGTTTCACGTCAAATTTTTGGAGAAGTCTACAGGAGAGACTGGGAACACAGTTAAGAATGAGTACGGTGTATCATCCTCAGACTGATGGTCAAAGTGAGCGGACAATTCAGACCCTGGAAGACATGCTTCGAGCAGTCGTGATGGATTTAAGTGGTAGCTGGGACGATCACTTACCACTAGTAGAGTTCGCTTACAACAACAGTTATCACGCTAGCATTGGTATGCCACCGTACGAAGCGCTATATGGAAGGAAGTGTCGAATGCCGTTGTGTTGGGATGAAGTTGGTGAACGGAGATTGTTGGGACCAGAGTTGGTACAACAAACCGTAGAAATCATTAAAGTAATAAGACAACGGTTAGTAGCAGCCCAGGATCGCTAAAAGAAGTACGCCGACTTACATCGCCAGAAACGAGACTTTGAAGTTGGTAGCTTTGTGTTTCTGAAGGTATCACCCTGGAAAGGAAAGATCTGTTTTGGGAAGAAGGGTAAATTGAGCCCTAGGTTCATAGGACCGTTCGAAATTTTGAGGCGGATCGGCGAAGTGGCGTACGAGGTAGCCTTACCTCCTGAACTTGAGCACATTCTCAACGTGTTCCATGTATCGGTGCTACGTCCATATAAGCCAGACTACAAGCACGTTATTTCCTATGAGCCAATTCAAGTCGAAAAGGACCTATCATACGAGGAGATTCCTGTCCAAATACTTGATAGGAAGGAACAGAAATTGAGGAATAAAATCATTCATTCGGTTAAAGTACTATGGAGGAACCACGCGGTGGAAGAAGCCACGTGGGAACTAGAAGAGAAGATGAGAGCAAATTACCCCCAGTTATTCGAGTAACCTTAGATTGAAATTCCGAGGACGGAATTTTTATAAGGGGGAGAGGATGTAATGTCTAGGAATTTTTAAACATTGCATCGAAATTATTTTAATAAGTAAAATTCATTTTATACGAATTGGACCCATGTAGGTATTTTTATTTAATATGTGGTCCAATAATTTTCGTTGCCTAAAAAGGGCTCACTAATAGTTTGGATAAATTAGTGAGTTAACCCTAAGGATTTAATCGCAAGAAAATTTGGAAGAATTAATAAATGAATTCATTTTCTTCAATTATCGGATTTAAATAATTTGCCATGAAGAATTATTGTGGAAATAAGTATTATAACTAATTATTTAGATTAAATTAGTAATTTAATATTAGAAGCATAATGTTATCTTAATTGGGTCATATCTCTTTTTAATTAAGTTAACCCAATATCAAGTGGGCCGAAACCAATGTCATTTTTATTTCCTTCTTGGGCCCCTTTTTGATTGAGCTCATTCCCTTCTTACCAGCCGGGTTATAACCTTAGCAAGCGGGTCGGTCCAATCTATTTGGGGGAAACCAGGAGGAGTTGGGGATTAACCGAGCAAAACCTTTTCATACCAGATAATCGAACTAAATCGAAACCCCAAACCAACGTAACAGAGCAAGAAGGGAATCCAGACCAAACCCTCAACCCAGATAGAAACGGGAAAAGGAATAGGGAACCTAGCAACCCAAGCTGTCAATCAATCAACCACACTGGCATGAGGCGACCGGCGGCGTAGGCTAGAAACCCAGCGGCAACCAGCGGACAAACGAGCGAAGGCGTCAACGACCAAGCGCTCGACGATCGGACCAACGGGCTCGAACGATCGGTGATTCGACCGACGGGACCACACGGCTCAAGAGCTGACGACAGCTGGGCTCGGATGGGTTGGAGTTGACATCGACCACTATCTCCCTCTACCCGCTGGTCACTGGGTTGTCCAATGGGGTATTGACCGGCGAATTGGACAAACCCGGTTCTATAAATTGGAACTCAAAACTGCCGATTTCTGGAGAGTTTAACCTAGGGGGTTCAAAAAAAAAAATTAAAGTGAGAGAGGGAGCAGGGGTGTTTGATCGTGGGTTTCAATTCCAGTTGAAGTAAATGTCCCAAGATTATACCGTTTATTTCGGTAGAAGGAGGAAGATTGCAGTCCGATCGTTAGCAAGGTAGTGACTGAGTGGCTTAAATTCAAATTTTGTTTTTCTATATTGGCAATACTTTGTTTCTTTGTATTGGGTTAATTATTTCCCTGTATTAGATTGCTTTGTACATTTGGGTTGTGTTAAAATCTGGTGCAAGAGAACCCCAAGAGGTTCGGCAACATGATTGTGGTATCATAAACCGGCCAAGGTTAAGGCTTAGAATGCTCAGTATATGTTCGATTTAATGCCTAAACCCGAATTTGTTTTCTTTTTCTATGTTAACTGTCTGCCAGCAATATGGTTTATAAAACCCAACATTGGTTTCTGGTGATGCGACAGTGTATGGCTGGCCACAGACCTTAGAAGAGGTGTTCATGTTGTATTAAGCTTGTGCTAAGAACCAAAGTTGGCTAAACTGTGTCCAGAAGCTATGTATAAAATTCGGACTTCTTTTTGCCAATATGTTTGGTGTTTTGGGTGTGTTTTTTTTCTGCCGTTGGTTTCAAACCTTGGAAAACAGGGGAAAGATGCACATCATAAGGCAGTACTCTGCCCAATTTTCTTTGTAGCTGGGTAGTGAATTGTTAGGTAAAACAATAATAAAATAACTACTTGCTATTTCAATAATAAATAGCAATTAAGATAATAAGTATTTAAATTACTATTTAGTTAATATTAGTAACAAAAATAATAATTACTTATTTCTTTTGTCAATATATAATAAGTGATGATAATGAATATTTACTTATTGTTTAATGAATACTAAATAAATAATTAAGCAGGAATAAAGTGATAAAATAATAATTATTTATTATTTATCACTAAAATTAAGAAATAATTAATTATTGTTATAGGTAAGGATAATACATATTTAATTATTATTTATAATAATTAAATATGAGTAAGGTTAAATAAATAATTATTTATTATTTATTAATAAATAATAAATAAAGATAATAAATATTTAATTATTATTTTAATTAATAATTAAGTATAAATAAAGTTAATAATTTAATTATTTATTAATTATCCTTTAATAATAAATAAAGCTAATAAATATTTGATTATTGTTTAACTACTATTAAATAATAATCAAGTATGGATAAAATTAATAGATTAACTATTTATTATTTATCCTTAAATAATAAATAAAGCTAATAAATATTTGATTATTGCTTAATTACTATTAAATAATAATCAAGTATGAATTAAGTTAATAATTTGATTATTTGTCAATAAGTGATAAATAAAGATAACAAATATTCAATGAAATAATTACTTATTATTTATCAATAAATAATAAATAAAGATAATAAATATTTAATTGTTATTCAAATGATATTTGATAATAATTAAGCATGACAAAAGGTAATGAAATAATTATTATCATAATAAATAAGGATTGTTAAACCATGTTCAGGGACAGATAATGGTAATAAATCCGGGAAACCAAAGAATAAGTAATCATGATTAGCTACCATCAAGTTAATAGCTAAAGATTATTAATTTCTGTTTAGCTAATGTTAATTAGTAATTAAATATAGATGGTGAATTTTACCTGTTGAGTAAAAGGTATAGTGAGAGGTGCCAATATACAACTGTTAATTGATAAATCGACTTTACCCAATGATAGGTCACTCGAGATCAATTAATTAAAGCTAAACTATATCTGTAGCTGAGCAAACAGGCAAGTTCCTAACCCTAAACTTCTTACATTATTGCAAGTTCTTCTTTACTCAACTTTTACATTGAGCAAATTTCTAAGCCTTATGCACTATTTTTAATTCGTGCAAAAAGGTATATATATACTGTTGCAAGTTATTCTTTAAGCTTGAGTTTTTTTATCTCCAAGCATGCCTTAAGTGGTCTAATTACTTTCAAAATTATTCCACATCTGTATATTTGTTGACATTCGCACTCGTGCATCTGAATTTCGTATATTTAAATTCAGGAATTTATAAACCATTCATGGTTAAGTCTGAACCCTTGTTCGGTCAGACAAATATGTGAGAATTTATAAAAGCTATCTGAACCAATCAATGGTAAGGATTCTTAGACTGAATGAACACCCCTTTTATTATAAGGGAGTACCCCACGTACCGTATATAAGGTACAAATAGCAGAATTAAATGTTATGCATATACATAGGGTACGCGAGGCTGATCCCCTCAAGTACGTTATTCTGTAGCCAGTAACCAGAGGGTCAACCAGCTATTGACTCCTTTGGAAGTTATCGTTCAAAGTCTATTTGACTATCGATTGTTCTAAAAGCAATTATTGTTCTTGCTTCTGATTTTTCTAATGATGAAATTCCTTAATATCCCTTCATCATGATATATCCTTATTGTCATACTTTAAACTTGCTGGGCAAACTCGTTGCTCATTCTTGCTATATCATGATCTCATTGCAGCTAAACCCGAGGCGTCAGGGAAGAACAAAGGGAAGGAAAAGATGAAGTGATAGACTTCATGTAGCAGAAAATAAAATTATGTGTAGTTAATTACTGTAATGTAATTTAATCCCTGATAGTTATTAGGGTACGGATTGTGTATGTGTTTAAGGTTATTTGTATTCTGGGACTAGTAACACCTTGTTATGAACAACGTATGTTTATTTTATTCCGCATTTTAGTTACCATATGTTGTTAGAGGTGAATGTTTGTATTGGATCGTGATGACCGGATCCGGGTATTTGGAGACCCGAATTTGGGGGCGTCACAAAACCAGCTGACTGGATGGAACCCACATAGCTGTTGACTTAAACCAAATTTAGAAGGAGGCACGGTTATGATATATGAAAAGGAGGGAGTAAATAAAATGGTGAGGAGTTACTCCTATTAAACCAAAATCTTTTCAATTTCTCCAACCTTCTTTTTCTTTGATCCTTGCAACTGTAAATTGAAAGAGGCTAATAACTAATGGAATTGGAGTTATGATCATGAAAGAGAACAAGAAATATAAATATACTTTCTTTCTAACCTTACCCTTTTGCAAATATTGTTTACCCGAGAGAGAAATTGAGAGCTTGAGAGAACTAGCTAGATTTCTAGAGTTTCTGGGGGAATTTGTAAGCAAAGGAAGAAGTATTCACAAGTCTAAATCAAAAGGAAGAGTCAAACAAGAGGTAAACTCTGATAAGTAGATTTTATATCTAATTAGGTATGTTTGACTTGATTATTTTGCTTTTCTAGAGATGTTTTGGTACTATTTTATTGTATTTTAGTAGTTTTTGTGAATAATTGACTTCAACCTATGTTGGTGTAAATAGAAAAAATTATTGCAAGTTTAGCCTTAATTTGTTGCTACAGGTAATAATGATCGTTTGGCGAAAGTTAAACGAGTGGACAGATATATGTAGCTGGGATTAATGTGGAAGATTGGCCAAAGCAAGAGCATAAAAGAGGAATTAAAGAATGGTCAGGGATCAAGGGCCGCGACGCACAACTTTAAGAGCCACGACGCAGGGAATACAAAGGATGAGAGCCGCGACGCACGGACTCAAGGGCCGCGGCACTTGAACGCGACTGTCGCGTGCGGGTGCAGCCACGTGCCCGGTGGAATTGCATTCTTTTGGCTAAGGATCTGATAAAATTTACACTTATCATATATGGGTTGGAGTTTATCAGTAGTTAGTAATAGACTAATAAATATAGTATTCATTCATTCATTTTAAGGGATAAGGAGAGATATATTTAGTATTATTATCATTTAGAATTCAGTATATAGAAAAAAATAAGGGTTTCATCAGAGCTTTATTCCAGAGGACAATTGGAGCTTAGGAGCGAAGAGTTGATTCAACATAGTTTATTTCTTCTCTCTTATTTCTTCATTTTTGTAATCTATAATGGCTTTTAATAAATTATTGATGTTTTTCACTTTCATTATGAACTAAATTTCTTAGTTAAGGATTCAATGGAACGCGATGATGATTTTATTTAATATTTATTAATTCTTTTATTAAAGTTGATTATGAATTGAATTGTTTATTATATCTTGTTTTGTTTTGACATAATTGTCTGATCAACAATTATTAGATGGATTTAGATGAAATATGATGATAGATTCTAAATTAAGATCTGAATATAATAACTTGTGATTAGTAAGTCTTTTCAGTAATAAAGATTGTTGATTGTTTGCTAATTCTGCGGACGGGATAGAAATATACGTGAATACTATAAGCAACTGGTAGAAAATGAATCTTAATGAATTTATTATTATTGTTTCTCATAGGAATATAGGAAAATTAATAATGATAGGTATGCTATATAATTATTCGAAAGGGTGGTTATATTAATTATTAGTGATTTTCCGTTGATAATTATGATTAATCAATTTAATAAAAGAATGAAAGTATTATTTGAATGATTCATCGGGGAAAATTGATTCCTTAACCTTTTTATTCCTCGATTTAATATTTCAGTAGTTTGTAAAGTAGTTAATTCATTCATTTGTTATAAAAATTATCTAGATTGAATTAATTGATGCATAATTAGTGTTTAGAATTATTTAGGTTATTATTCGCTCCTCGTGGGATCGACAACTCTCTTATCATTTTATTACTTGATTGACCGTGTATACTTGCACGTAAATTGCTAGTATAAATTTAGCTCCACAAGTTTTTAGCGCCGTTGCCGGGGAGCAATAGTTAGCTTAATTTTTCTATTATTAATTTCCATCAGTTAATTTTAATTTAGATTTTATTGCGGACTTATAAATCTCGTCTCTATCGCAGATAGGTTTGTATGCAAACTAGGTCAAAGGAGCACGAATTACTTCCGTTCGAGGACGAGATTGACAAAAGACTTCGTAAAGTACGACTGTTTTGTAAAGAAATGATTAAGCAATAAGCTATGGCTGACGAAGAGGCACAAAAATCACTTAAGGACTATGCGATGCCGCAAGTCACTAAGATTCATTCAAGCATTAGGAGGCCAACAATTTGTTTGCCTAAATCTATACTAGCAAATGCGTATATCCACAACTAATATAATGATAAGAGAGTGTCGAACCCACAGAGAATTATTTAATAATAATTACTAAGTACTAACAAATAATCAAATTAATTTTATTTAAACAATTCGATAAAAGTTGTTGAATTTTGAAAATAAAGTACTAAATTAGCTAATCACTAAATACTAAGAATTGAATTTAGATAAAAAGGCTCAAGGTTACAATTTTTCTTAATGTTTCACTTGAATTAATACACTTCCTATTAAGTTATGCTAACTATTTCAGATTGTTAATCAAGAACTCATCAATATTTATAACCATCTCTCGATGTATCATAAATGAATCAACTTAAATCCACAGATGATAGAATTAAGGTGAACACCCTAGTTAACTAATTCATTATATCTCTGTGTGAATTACAATTAAAAAGGATTTAAAGCTTAGGTTCTCCTTCAAATTACATGCGGCGTATAGGTATATCTCTATCCTAGGCACAAATTATGAATTCCATCATCATGCATAAAACACAATCACATGCTATTATGAGTAGGTCTAAATCTATAATCCATCTCTCGAGTTCATATAGATTACCATGGTAATTGTTGATAAGACAATTAAGAAATTAATCGCTAATCATAATAGACAATCCGATAATAATCAACAATAATTAACAAGGAATCATATCAATAAAAGCTACGCAACAGTTTCATTGTAATCTAAAAAAGAAATTAGTTCATAATTGAATTAAAATCCATAATCCACAATTGATAAAATCATTCAAGAATAAAAAATAAGAGGTAGAGAAGAGAATAAAATCTGTAGACGCAATCCTTGAGTCTCTCCTTCAGCTCCTTAATTGGATCCTTTGTGCTTTTGCAATTGCTTCAAGCCTCCATCTCTTTCTCCCAAACTACGGTTAGCAGCAAGATCTCCTTTATTCTATGCCTCACACCATGTATTTATAAGTTCTAGTTAAATTCCTAAACCAATTAGAAGTTACAATGCTTGTTCCATTCAATTTGGATCAAAAATAAGCTTTTTAGCAACCCAACCCAGCACGGCTGTGCCCAAAATATATTAGGAACTGGCGCGGCTGCGCCCGACTATTTTTCTGCTACAACTTCTGTTGGTAAAATGGTCATAACTATTGATCCGGGAGAGTTACTGGGCTTTCCACCTATCAAATCGAAGCTCTCGACGAGATCTACAACTTTTATTCTTTGAGAATCGAGAAATTCTGATTGGATCAGAGTCGAAATTGGGCTTAAAGTGGCTGTTATGCAAATGGCAACTCCAAACTTTGAGGTTCAACGTCCGTTGGTAAAACGGTCATTACTTTCTCATCCGAACTTCGATTGTGACGATTCAAGATGTTCCAGAAAACTAAGGAGTAGTTCTGCAATAAAATCCAAGTTTCAAACCAAGAACATACATCAAACCTAGTGTTAAAAGCCCTGCAATCTTCCTTTCTTGCGTCTGCTTGCTTATTGTACTCCGAAAGATGTTCGGATTACGTTTCCTTGCTTCTTCCTACAAAATAACATAAAAATAATATAAACACCTAATATTAACTTAAAATACTTAAGAACTCATAAATTATCTAGCCAAACGTACTCAGTTCATAGGTATAAAACACACTCATCAAATACCCCCAAATTTAAATCTTTGCTTGTCCTCAAGCAAACACCAAGAACAACAATTATAACAACTAATTCTAAATAACAACTCACACGACTCGAGCAATAAATCAATATAAATTTGCATAATAGCCTCAAAGATTTCTTCTAATGTTGACTCAAGAAATTTTTTAGAAAATATGCAAAACCTAAAATTTCAACCTAATCATTAGTTCCACAACTACTCATGATCCTTTAAGTGCTAGTATGCATCCAAATGTTTAAACTAGCCATGACTCACATAAGATTATATAAACAACTACTCATAAAAGATTCTCAAAATCAACTCTAAAAATCTTCTTATCACATCAATCTCCACTAATAAAGATAAAACATAAAATATAGAGGAACAAAAGGATATTTCATTTAGCACGTTCGAACTATTCCCACGTATTTTAAAACACAAATTTTCTTTTATTTTTTCTTTCCTTTTTAGTGAGTGCGTTTTACGCTCCATCTCACTTCTCTTTGAACGAAGGCGTTTTACGCTCCATCTCGTTTTCTCTCGCACGAGTGCATTTTACGCTCCTTCTCGTGCATGTGTTTATGGGTGAGTGCGTTTTACGCTCCATCTCAACCCACCATATGATTTATTCTTTCACTCGGAAAGGTTCGAAATTTTAAAATTTTTAATAACCCAAGATTTCCCCAAAACATATGTTAACCTAAATTTCACTTCAACTGATGCTCAAATAAGATTTTAAAGTTTCAATGATATCTTTCACAAGTATTCAACCAAAAATTTCTTTTCCTTAAGACACAACTAGCTAAATAGATGGACATGTGTTTTGAAGTTCAAAAAGATCACAAATAGTGTAAACCTAACTCATCAGTCAAAATATAAACTAAGCATGCTTCTCAACTTCACAAGAGTAAAAAAAAATTAATCACAATTTTTTCTTATCCTTGGCCATAATCAAATTTAAATCAAACCATTGCTCACCTATCCTAAGAACATACTAACTAAAATGCAAATCTAACTAAATTCAAATACCAAATAAACAAACACAAGAACACACACACACCCCGCCCCCAAACTTAAACTAGACATTGTCCTTAATGGCTAAGATAGAAAAATTAAAACAGAGGACTTCCCTGAAAATATAGCAATCTTCCTCCTTGTCTGTTAAGTCTGAAGAATAGGCTAGGCACATTGGAATGAATAAGGCATTGCACTTGAATTGGACTCGAATAACCTGTAAACACATTAGAAGCAAGTTTATTAAATCCTAATAAATACAAAATTATTAACTACTATGAAACCTAATAAAATAAATAAAAACTAAAACTAAAAATTAAACTTTAAACTTGGGTTGTCTCCCAAGTAACGCTTGTTTTATAGTCTCAACCTGACTTCTTCAATTTCTATCCAATTCCCCTTCGATAATTGAGGAACCCTCCATCCATTAATAACCATGTAACATTTGAGGGTTTTGCTGCAGTAGGGGCCCTAATATCAAGTTCACCTAGCTTGTTACTTTTGGATAAAATTTTATTTATAAACTTCAAATAGCTAGGTTTTTGGTCCATTATGTCTGTGAACGGAATGTTGGATTGAAGCTTTTCAAACACAATAGGATCATCGGCTATCTTCTCATGGACCCCTTGTTCGTCCCACCATGGTTCCAAATGTATTCTAGCTCTAATATCACATCGAGCTTTGCCTAAGACATGACTACCAATTGGGCATGGGATTGCAAAACCATCCGGATCCTTGAGCTTTGGTGGAGAAGGTATATGGGACACTAACAAAATCGGCTCATCAGCGTTGGAACTCAAGGCTAGATCTTCCTCCGCTGTATTTTCCTTATCCTCACTTGTCTCCTCTATATCAGAATCATCGTCAATTAGCACGTCCAGTTGCAGCTTTGGTTTCACAGCAGTAGACACCACCATATCCGAATTTTCACAAATTAGCTCGGACACTCTATCAGTTTCAAGAACCAAGTTTCTTGACAATTCACCTTGATGGCGATTGTTAATGGCATTTAAAATCTGTTCTACGCGATTCTCAATATTCCGGGCCGAAATCTCCTGACTTTTCCTACTATCCCCATTCGAAGCTATGATCTTGGACAAAAGTTCCTCTAAGCTTGACATCTTTTCTTCTTGAGTAGGAGCTTGATCTTGAAATTCTGGAGTATATGAGTGGCTTGGAGCAAATCCTGATGATAATTGTTAAAATAGGCATAATCATTGGGGTAATCGTCGAAGTTGCCACCATACTGCATCGACTCAAAACTGATGGCGCATTGATGACTCGAATGATTTTCAGCACAATAATCACAAATAATCGTTACACTTTGAATACGTTGTGCTGCAAAAGCGTTAATCTTCCTCGAAAGTGTCTCAATCTGTGCTGATAATTCCTAGAGAAAGATATATTCAGTATTATTATCATTTAGAATTCAGTACGTAGAAAACAATAAGGGTTTCATCAGAGCTTTATTCTAGAGAAGAATTGGAGCTTAGGAGCGAAGAGTTGATTCAACAGAGTTTATTTCTTCTCCCTTATTTCTTCATTTTTATAATTTAGAATGGCTTTTGATAAATCATTGATGTTTTTCACTTTTATTAGGAACTAAATTTCTTAGTTAAGGATTCAATGGAACCCGATGATGATTTTATTTAATATTTATTAATTCTTTTATTAAAGTTGATTATGAATTGAATTGTTTATTATATCTTGTTTTGTTTTGTCATAATTGCCCGATCAACAATTATTAGATAGATTTAGATGAAATCTGAAAAATAGATTCTAAATTAAGATCTAGAGATAATAACTTGTGATTAGTAAGTCTTTTTAGTAATAAAGATTGCTGATTGTTTGCTAATTTTGTGGACGGGATAAAAATATACCTGAATACCACAAGCAATTGGTGAAAAATGAATCTTAATGAATTTATTATTATTGTTTCTCATAGGAATATAGGAAAATTAATAATGACAGGTATGCTATATAATTATTCGAAAGGGTGGTTATATTAATTATTAGTGATTTTGCGTTGATAATTCTGATTAATCAATTTAATAAACGAATGAAAGTATTATTTGAATGATTCATCGGGGAAAATTGATTCCTTAACCTTTTTATTCCTTGATTTAATATTTCAGTAGTTGGTAAAGTAGTTAATTTTATCTAGATTGAATTGATTGATGCATAATTAATATTTAGAATTATTTAGGTTATTGTTCGCTCCTCGTGGGATCGACAACTCTTTTATCACTTTATTACTTGATTGACCGTGTATACTTGCACATAAATTGCTAGTATAGATTTAGCTCAACAAACTCAATGAACTTTCTTTTATACATATGAAATGATGAGAAAATGCATGATTAGTCATGGTAAATTTTCTGTTGGGCTATATGTTGCCATGTTGTTGTTAGTTAATGATATTAGACTATATTGAACGAAAGTTCTGGATTCAACATGCTTTATGTGCGCTGAAATTCAAAAATTAGAGTAATGCATGTGTTATGTTTGTCTAAATGCCACAAAGAAGCTAAATTGTGTAAAAAGTGGATATTTGTTAAAGACAGAAGTTGTGTTATATGTGAATATGCTATGTTAGATGATCTGAACCTTAGGAATGGTTTGATTGCCTGCTAGAAATAAAATCTCAAATTTTTGTTAAATTAAGTTTTGTATGAAAATTTTGATTTTTTGGAAAGTTCAAGCCTCTGGATTTATGCCTTCGATTAGTTGTTAGGTTTATCTCTTAATTTTCTCAAATATTAGGTAGTGTGATGTGTATGCTGACCAAATTTGAAAGAAAGCAGAATTAAAATGAGTAAGATATGAATTTTAGGAGCTACCATGAAAATAGATGAAATCTGCAAATCTGGGAATTTTCAAAAAATTTCTAAGTGTTAGAACAACCTCTACAAACTCTTTGAGGCAACTGATTTGATGCCTTGTTGTGTTAATTTCACGTATGTGTTATTTTTTGTAAAATACTAGGATGCATGAAGTCTAGCATATCCGAAAATGGTTGTCATATGATCTGTGGTGAAGTAGTTATAAAGTAGCAAAATAAGCTGCAAGAAAAGGCTAAAACTTTTCCAGAACTCACGATCAGCAGGTCAAGCGCCTCTACGCCGCGATGTAGCGCCTCTGCGCTAAGGCATCCACGGAGTTAGCGCAGCTGCACTGGTGTTGTCTAGGTGCAGCGCGCGCACGTAGGCTTGGGCTGGCTTGGGCAGGTTATATGCGGGCGTGCGGCGTGCAGTTTTCTTTCAAACGTCATAGTGTCAAGCCACGTATTTGATGTTTTGTTTAAGCATTTCTTAAATACAAATGTCAAGAACTTTTAAATGTTAAAAACCAAGTTTATGTATTGAACTAAAATGTATATTAAATCAATAAATTGAGTTTAATTGTGACTAATTTGTACAATGACCTTAATGAAATGTGTAGGTCTTTTGAAAGACAATTTAGTTGCATTATTTGTAAAAGATTTATCAGGCAAGTATCCTATCTTTATTTCCTTTACTTCAATGAATGCAAGTTTCCTAACTTTATTCACTTTATAGGAGTGAGCGTAAGTTTTCCTTAACTTTATGCGTTCTGGCCTTTTGTTTCGGCTAGATACTATTGATGTGAAATGTTTTATTATTTGAATTATTCAAATTTGTTGCAGTTATTTAAAGTCTACCAATCCAAATTGTTTTGGTGCGGTCCCGCATGAATACTAAGATGAACAACCCGGATAATGGGGTAAACTGATGTCAGGCATATAGTCCCATTTATGCTAATGCGTTCAAACTTTATACTTGTACACAATGTAGGGTACGATAGGCTGATCACCTATAGTACTTGCGGAGAATGTTTTGCAGTCTATTTGATTGTCAAAACTTCTAATGGTTTTCAATGAAATAAAAATAATGTTTAGGGTATTCAGTACCCCTTAGTATGCTGTTGAAAATTCTAAAACTGTTATCTTTGATATTCAAGATTACTTCACAATTATTAATTCAATTGTTGAAGGATGCCTAAACATATGATTTTAACCTCAATGTTCATTATCAAATTACTTTATTTACTTGTTGGGCAATTTGTGCTCATTCTTGCTTAAATATTTTAGTTAAGCGTGAGAAGGCAAAGGTCTCAGGCAAGGACAAGGGGAAAGCTAAGATGAAGGATTGAAAGTTTATGTTATGTAATAAGTTTAGATTTCTACATTTAATGTAATGTAGCGATGAACGCTAAGAATAAGTTTGTTAAGGTTTTGTAAGCCTAAGATTTAATGTAACAACCCCAAAATCTAGACAATTTCATTTTTGACTTTGCTCATTAACAGTACTTTTACAATCCTCCTTCACATCATTAATCGATGTTATAATTAATAAAAATGCGGATAAATTAAAACTTTTATACTTTTCTTCCATTATTTTCCTGAATCACAACCTTTACGACTACATAACTTAAAATCATTTTTAAATTATGATTAACTTCATCAGTATATAAGTTAAACGTTTTATTACAACATCTTTAACATTTCTAATAATTCAATAACACACTCTGACATTGAACAAACTTCATAACACTACCAAGTACATCTTTCAAAACTCTTAGCATAGTTTAATCAAATTCTTGACAAAGCAAGTATATTTTCTTGTATGTCTTCTGATCATCATCATCCAAATGGTAGAAAATATCTCATTATATCCTTAACCTGCAAAATGGTTATTTTTGCAAGATTGAGCTCGACAGCTCAGCAAATCAAACAGTTTTCATGCATCACATAGCACATAATATCATACTCAACTTGTAAAATCATAAATATTCTAACATGTCATACATGCAGTATCTCACATAACATACATTAAGACTGAGTTCCTTACTCGATCAACATAGTCATAGATTGACTTTCACATTTCATATATATTTCATATGCATTTCATATGTAACTCAACATTCTTATAGCAATACACAATTCCACTAATCAGTTATCAAGTTCATATAGCAAATAGGAACTGAAAGACTTGCTTGGTTCGTAGATTACCAATTACAACTTTTTGTCCTTGTAGACTTCCTACTCAACATATGATCATGCACATCAACTATTAGCCATATAACAACGCTTGGTAATCGTTTAAGTAACTCTACTCTTTATTCCATAATCCTTCCTTTTAATCGATACATAATGTTTAATTTAGTGTTTTAGTCCTGTTAGGGCTCCTGATTGTCCATTCAGTTTATTTAAGTTAAACTTCCTTTTTTTTCTCATTACGTTCCACTTTAATTGACACTTAACATTTAGTTAAGTCTTAAACCTTATCTTTACATCACATTAGATGTAGGATGTTTGTTAACATTACTTAAGTTAACATTCGTCTCATATTTCTTTATACTTCTCTTTTAGTCGACACTTAACATTTAATTAAGTCGTCATAGTTGTCATTACATCGAATTACATGTATTACATTTATTAACATAAATTAAATAATCATTCATCTTAGGTTCCTTTAGGTTCCTCTATACTTATCACTCAACATTTAGTTAAGTAATTAAAGTTTACCTTCATATTACTTTAAATGTATATTAGGCTTATTCAATAAACTGCTACACGTTTAAGTCACATTGATACATTGATTAGTCATGAAATAATATTCATTAATCGCATACATTAATCCCATTCTATGACTCATCATTCTTTAATTGTCACTTTATATTCTCTTATGTGATTACGACTTGTAATTATGACTTATTACATGCTTAATGTTTCATCATGTTCATTAGAATAGGTTGGATTAACATTCCCTGGACCATACATTTAAAGTATCATTACAGGGTCTGTTCTGCATCAGGCGCGACCGTGCCACTTTTATACTGGGCACCAGTACGGCGGCGCTCGACAACAGATTCAGTTTCTACAGTTAGCAAATTCAAAAGATTTCAGGCCAATAACACCCAATTTCTCCGCCCATACAGCAATTTAGGTAAACCCAAATATTCTAAACTTTATAGAATCAAAACCCAACCTAGATAGAATGATTCTAACAATATAAACAGCATAAACAACAATTTTAAAGACTCAAAACCAAGGTTCATGTTCTCTTTGCTACATTTTGGCATCTTTAGCAAAATCAAACACTATGGATTCGATATTCAACCAAATCTATCCGTTTAACTTTCCTTGTTTTCGTATTTCATCATGTTAACAACATCTATTATCAATTTCAGATTCTATACATGAATTCTTAGCCAATTTTAGTCACAAAATAGACCAAAATAAATACCACAAACCAATAGTTTAATTCTTCTTCTCTTACACACAAACTCAAATTTGAGTACTCCAATTTCATTTATAAACAACATATATCAGATTAAATAAACCCAATAACACATGAAACTAATTTCTCAAAACCTTAGCCCTAGAAATTCAATTACAGAGAGCTTAGAGAACAAAACTAAAACTAGGAACCTAGAATTTTACCTTTAATTAGCTAGATGGTATGAAGAGCTTGATTAATCTCCTTCTTCCTCTTGATTCCTTCTTTAGTTTTGGCTCTCAATTTTACAGAGAGTTTCTTCTCTCTATTTCTCTCTTCCTCTCCTCTTCTCTGCCTTATGAAACTTATGTACATTCTTATTTGGCTATCAGTTAACTAAACCAAAGGTCTCAGTAATTACAAATACCAAGGGTCTCAAGGCCATGTTTGGCTAACCCTCTAAAACATCCTTTTTAATTTATTTTAATAATCTTTTTATTATATGATATATATTTGTCATGCTTAAATTTAATTAAGATTATTTTATTAATAAGCTTATTTTATTAATAAATCGCATTAAACCTCACTAATTACATTATAATCTCTATTTAGCCAAATTATAATTTTATTTAATAAATCATTCATCCCCTAATTTAATTATTTAATTAAATTAGAACATTACCATTCTATTAGCGTAATAAAAATACGCACCGATTATAAAATTATTTAATTTAATTAATATTACCTCACTTACATAAATTATCTCATAACAATTTCCACCAAATATTTATTTTGTTTAATAAATATCCAGACTAAAATATTTATTTTATTCGATAAATATCTTAACTATTTACGAAATTCACAATCGTATTACATTAACATATTACATTTATATGTAACACATTGTTTTCTCATTTTATTAGAACAAATATATTCACATTAATTCACTATTTTAATTATGTGAATTACTCTCATTATTTATGAAACTTAATTCATAACAATTCCATTGCCAACAAGGCATAATAACAAAATTAAATTATTTCATAATATAATTTTTATCTTAATTAAATTAACTAATAATATTCAGTTAATTTTCCTTTCGTAACAATTTCATTTACTTTCTTCAATGATTTAATTAACTATTAAACTTCATTTTCCACAATATATATATATATATATATATATATATATATATATATATCTTCTATATTCACACTTAATCTCTTTCTATCAAATCACATATTTCAAAATATATAATACATATATATATATATATATATTCAAATCTAACACCTCTCATAATAAGTATTTTATTTATTAAATTCTTATTTAATAATTACTGAAAATCCAGGTTGTCACATTTAATTGGTAATATTGTAATTATTATTATTATTAATTTATGAATCTTATTTAGATAGATGATGGTGTTTGATGTATCGTGAGCACCATATCGTGTATTTGATGATACACGGATTTGGGGGCGCCACAGGTTGGTATCAGAGCTGTAACGCCCCCAAACCCGGGTCCCTTGAACCTCGGACCTGGTGCGTCACGATACATCATATTTACAACTATTGCGGAAGATATAAACATAAATTATTTATACAATTAAATTTATAACATATCCCATGGTTTCTAACCTTAACTTAATACATACCTTCAGTAACTTAAAAGGTTTACAATATCATTTACATCAGGTAACTAAATAGTTAACAATCATCTAATCTTGTCCTTTGCTTTTATAACTATCTTTCCTCGAACATTCGCCTTAAATCTAAAATTTGTTACCATGATAGCAAGGGTGAGCAACTACTTTGCTCAGCAAGTTTAAGTACAATAAAGATATATCATGATTGAAAGAATGAATAAGCTTTAGAATTTTTCAATAATATAATTATTGTGAAAGAGCATGAATCATAATTTCAATAATTGAATGACTGAACCAAAAATGTTGGATGTCAATAATGACCATGAACAATTTAACTGAACCTTATAGTAATGAAGGTGATCAGCCTTTCATACCTGATGAACATATGCAACTGCACTATGTGCGAATAAATAATTGAAGGAGTTGGAATAATTATAAAGAATTAAACCGCTAGCATGCTTGAAACATAGCAAGTCAAGTTTGAGTTAAGAGGAACTTGCAATAACGTAAGAAGTTGAGTAAGATGGAACTTGCTCAATATAAACTTGAGTAAGAGTAAGGAAACTTGCATGTACCGTCGATTACTTCTACGCAATCTAACTTAGTCTCTTATGAAAGAACTATCAGTTATAAGATTGATCTTTCAATTAGCATATCATATATTGTGACGCCCCCGAATTCTCTACACCTCCTGTAGCAGATTTGGTGCTCACGTGATACTATTTAACTATAAATATTCTATAATATATAACTTCTATCTATCCAAGGTTCACAGTATCCCATAATAGATAATAGTTCTCATCAGAACGTTATCTATGTTTGGATACCCTCACTTGGATGTATAGATTCATATCTTATGGATATCTCTTTCATATCAATAATTCCTATATATCTAACATTCACAGTATTAATGATAGGATTGTCCTTAGAACTGAGGGGCGCATTCCCGTAAAGATGGCACCTTACCGGCGCTCATTAAGTGTAACCCTAGAGCTTATAGAACTCTCAATATCATTCAAATACCCTCATTCAGATGTATAGTTCATATAGATACTGTACTAACTTAATACAACTATTCTAAAGAAAGTAAAGATTAGAGTATAACGCATTCGATGTAATAAAGGATGATAATATATTAAATATCATTAAGTTCAGTTACATCGTTCTCAGTATTAAGTTATTACAACAAAGCCTTAACAAAGACTTGAATTATTCAAAAATAGTAAATAAAACTAGTAAACATATCATTTTCCTTTGTCTGTCCCATAAGTGTTGGGATTATCATTTAAAGCTGCAAGGAAGATATGCGCAAGAATGAGCTACAAATGCTCAACATGTTCATTTGAAAATTTAAACACAATGTATTTGAATTGAAAGATGTCAATTGATGTATAACTGAGGGTTCTGTACCTGAACCATATATTTCATTTAGTTCTATCAGTCTTCAATGACTTAGAACCATTTGATTTCGAATATCTGGTAGGGGATCAGCCTCACCAATATCCTAGGAGTATGCATATCATCCTACCATTTATGTCAATTTTATTCCATTGACGTCACGCTACCTTATCATAAGGCTTTCGAGATCACCTTCCATCCAAGGTGTCTCATTTTACTCAGTATAAGATGTCGTACCAAAACAATTTAGTTTGACACAGCAAATTTAAGCTTTAATATATGAACAATGATTCATTTTTAAGTTATGCTGAATAAGAAGCAATAACTTTACAATAATCGATAGCAAGATATAGGGGACTTGCATAAATATAAGTTGAATAAGGTTAGGACACTTGCCTGTGCGTAGCACGTTAAGTTTACGCTGTTTATCAACGTTGGGTAGTCTATTTATGTCTATTCATATCAATAATAAACATTAGAATCTATAATAATACTTATCTAATTAAACTAGACAAGTTTCACGAAGGTTCGAGGTCGATTCGGTATCTCGATCGCGTCATTTAGATAGCTAAACACATAGGTTTATCAATAAACTTCATTTGGAAGCTTAAATATTAGTCTAGATAATTTAATTATCATTTATAACATTTTTAGAACCTTAATATTATTTTTAAATAATTTTTATAAGCTTGGAAATATTTTTAAATAATTTTACAAGCTTAGGAATATTAATTTTAAATGATTTAATTATCACTTAGAATAATTTTTAAAACATTAATATGTTATTTAAATAATTAATTTGTCATTTAGAATATTTTTAGATACATAAAATATTATTTAAATGATTTATTTATCATTTAGAATATTTTTAGATACATAAAATATTATTTAAATGATTTATTTATCATTTATAATATTTTCAGAAAGATAGAATATTATTTAAATAATTTATTTTATCATTAATAATATTTTTAGAATTTAGTTTATCATTTAAATGATGTAATTATTATTTATAATAATTCTTAAAACTTAGTTTAATATTTAGATGATTTAATTATCATTTGTAATATTATTAAATATTTAGTATTTTATTTTTAATAATTTATTTATTATTTAAAATAATTTTGAAAAGTTGGTAATATTTTTAAATGAATTAATTATCATTTAAAATATTTTAAATACATTAATATCATTGTTAAATTATTTATTTAAAATATTTATTAAATAATTTAATATTTAATTAAATTAAATAATTGTATAAAAATATTTATCAGAATATATAAAAATATTAAATATAATTAAAAATGAATTTTTTAATATTTATTATTAATTAATATGAATTTTTAGTATTTATTTATATTTTTATATAATTTATTTAATTATTTTTATTAAAAACCGTCGCAAAAGGCCTTTAGCGACGGACTGCATATAAACTTAGTGTTCTGGGTTTGGGAAGGAGAGTGTCGCTAAAGGTGTTCTTCATTGAAGAACAACCGGTCATGGTCCAATTGAGACTTTTGACCTCCAATTAATTCCAGTTGGTTAATGATTTGAGTTTGATTTTTGTTTGTTCTTGTAGCGTAAATGGTAGAGTATAACGACATGTATTAACTTAGCTCATACAACATCATATGATGGTAGATAAATCATGGTCAAACTAGCATGTTCATGCTGTTCTTGAGTTTCTAGGTAACCCAGAAACTCTTTGGTCATGGTCGGTCAACCATGTTTGACCGTTAATAACTTGCATGATCGTTATTTTTTATGTGGTTTAATGATTCAAGGCTGTAGTATACATGGCATAGAACATGTTTAAGCCAAGAAATAACATTTACAAACATCATATAAGAAAGATTAAAGCCGGTCAAATCTTGTCAGACGGCTGTTAGAAATACTTGGAATTTTCTGTGTTACCCAGAATTCAGCATCCGTCATCGGTCAACGGGTTTTGACCATTAATATCTTCCATCCTAGACATTGTTTTACTATTCTACCAATTGGATATTATAGTTAACATGGCATACTACATATACAAACTTTAAAACAGATCAAACGACCAATTTAAGCCAATCAAAATGTCTGACAAAATAGCCTGTCAGACCATTCTGGGCTGCCAAAGTCAGTTCATGTTTTTCATCAATTTTGACCATTTAAATGTTATGGATCCTTGTTTAACCAACCCAGATCACTAAATAACATGTTATTACATATCTTTAAATATTTAAACATAACATCTAACAAAGTTTTAAAGATCTAGTATAAAATTAGGGTTTTTGCACCTTTTTGAGCTTCTTTTGATTTCTGATCTTTGATTCTGTTCTTGTAGCTATTGAGGCTTATTATGGCTGGTAATATAAGTGTTTAGGCTTCAAAATTTCGTGGCTCACATGATCAGAATGGTTGCCTATTTATAGAACTTGCATATTAGGGTTTTTAGGTCATTTTTCCACATTTTGCCTCCATAAATATCTTGGCATTGTTACTTGTGTTGCTTGCAATCTGATCTTGGCCTCATGCTTGTGCTGGAGTGTGTCAAAGTGTGTTGGACACATGCTAGCACACTCCTTCAAATTTTCCAATTGGTTAGTTTACTAACCTAGGTTTAATTCATCTTAATTTTGATTAGGGTAACTTAATTAGGTTAGTAATAACTTAATTAAGCTTAAGTTTCATTATTAAGATTTAGAAA
This sequence comes from Aralia elata, assembly GCA_034770075.1. Taxonomy (NCBI): domain Eukaryota; kingdom Viridiplantae; phylum Streptophyta; class Magnoliopsida; order Apiales; family Araliaceae; genus Aralia; species Aralia elata. The sequence goes on along the minus strand of CM068380.1, from coordinate 39,021,710 downwards.
CTCATAATTTCATAATTAGGGTTTACTAATGAGGGTTAGGGTTTCCAAATTAGGGTTAGGATTTTCTAATTCATAGATTAGGGTTTAAATTTTTCAATTAGGGTTTTAATCTAGGTTAAATGATTCATAATTAATGTTATTATTTATTACTTAGAATCTAATTATATCAATTAGAATTCTTGTGCAATAATTAGGGTTTTGGTTTAACAATTCGGACAAATTTTCTTAATTAGGGTTTCAAATTTGGTTTAACATTTTAAACCCTAGTTAACTTATTTTAGAATTTTATGAGTTAATATAACCGAAGCACGACAAATCACTTCGTCATTTCCAAGCACGACACAGCAGCTTACAAAAATAATTTGCCGAGACGCTTCTCGGTGAATTTGTCGGAAGCACGACAAATTATTTTGTCCATGCAAGCACGACTAAGCAGCTTCAGAAAAAAATTTATTTGACCTAATTTTTTAATAAAATATACTATCACATAACACAAAGTCGGAACAAGAAATTTCATTTAATAAACATATGATTTACATATACAAATCTTATTAGAGTTCGGAATATTACATTCACCCCCACTAATAAGAATTTCATCCTCGAAATTATGGTATGGGTTATAAAAATAAGTGTGGGTAATTATCTCGCATTTTACTCTCGAGCTCCCACGTAGTTTTCTCTATGTTTTGATTTTCTCTAAATAACCTTGACTGAAGGTATCACTTTATTCCGTAGATTTTGTTCGTTTCTATCTATGATACCAACCTGTGACTCATATCCATAAAAGGATAGCATCTCACAAGTGTACCTATCAATTTGCCAGTGATTTCTTCGGCGTCCTACATTTCCTTCCGTACAAAGCTACAAATGGTGGCATTCCTATGCTTGCATGGTAACTATTGTTGTAAGCAAATTCTACTAAAGGTAACTGATTTTCCCAACTTCTCTTGAAGTCCATGATGCAAGTGCGCAACATGTCCTCCAATGTTTGAATTGTTCTCTCACTCTGACTGTGACGCCCCCAAATTCGGGTCTCCAAATACCCGGATCCGGTCATCACGATCCAACACATCATTCACCTTCAATAACATATATTAACTAAAAATGCGGAATATAATAAACATATGTTGTTCATTAAGTATGTGTTACTAGTCCCAGAACACAATAACCTTAAACACTTACATAAATCCATAACCTAAATAACTATCAGGGTTTAAATTACATTAACAGAAATTAACTATTCATAAAATGAAAATCTGCTACAAGAAGTCTATCAATTCATCTTCTCCTTCCCTTTGTTCTTCCCTGACGTCTCAGGTTTAGCTGCAATGGAGTCATGATATAGCAAGAATGAGCAACGAGTTTGCTCAGCAAGTTTTAAAGTACAACAATAAGGATTATATCATGATGAAAGGGATATATAAAGGGAATTCAATAATTATTAGAAGCAAGAACTTTAAGTGCTTTTAGAACAAGAGATAGTCAAATAGACTTTGAACATTAACTTCCAAATGAGTCAATAGCTAGTTGACCCTCTGGTTACTGGCTACAGAATAAGTACTTGAGGGGATCAGCCTCGCGTACGCTATGTGTATGCATAACATTTAATTTCGCTAGTTGTACCTTATATACGGTACCTGGGGTACTCCCCTATAATAAAAGGGGTGTTCATTCAGTCTAAGAATCCTTACCGTTGATTGGTTCGGATAGCTTTTATAAATTCTTACATACGTGCCTGACCGAGACAAGGGTTCAGACTTAATCATGAATAGTTCGTGAATTTCAGAACTTGAATAATTATACGAATTCAAATGCACAAGTGCGAATGCCAATGAATACGTTGATGTGGAATAATTTTAAAAGTAATTAGACCACTTAAGACATGCTTGGAGATAAGATTCAAGCTTAAAGAATAACTTGCAATAATATATACCTTTTGCACGAATTAAAAATAATGCATAAGGTTTAGAAATATTGCTCAATGTAAAAGTTGAGTAAGATAGAACTTGCATTCAATATACTGAAAGAATGGAATTAGGGAACTTGCCTGATTGCTCAGCTACAGATAAATTTAGCTTTAATTAATTGATCTTGAGTGACCTATCATTGGATAAAGTCGACTTATCAATTAATGTGGCATTGTTATATAATGGCACACCTCACTATACCATTTATCTAACAGGTAATACTTCACCATCTACATTTAATTATTATTTAACATTAGCTAAACAAAAATTAATTAATGACCTTTAGCTATTAAAATAATTGTTAGCTAATCATGATTACTATTCTTCGAATGTTCAGATTATTATCCTTATTGTCTCTAAATATGGGTGAATAATATTTATTTATTATTAGAATAATAAATTCATCATGGTTTAATGACAACTAAATAATAGTTGATTACTTATTTAATTACACTTAATTACTATTTACCCTTAAGAGTAATTGAGTAATTATTATTCTTGTTCCTTATTCAACTTTAATAAGATGTAGTAATTCTACACATACACTTAATTATCATTAAATAATCATTAGGTATTTATTATCTTTATCTATTAAGAGCCGAAAATAAATAATTAACTTATTAATCTCCCTCGTACTTAATCATTATTTCATTAATGATTAAGTAATTGTTATCCTTATTAACTTATTCATACCTAATTATAATAATTAGATATTTATTATCTTCATTTATTGTTAATAAATAATAACAAATAATTATTTTATTACCTTTATTCATACTTAAGTAAATAATAAATACGTACTTTATTAATTCGGTTCATACTTAATTATTATTGAATAGCAATAATTAAATATTTATTATCTCTATTTATTATTTATTGATAAATAATAAATAATTACTTTTATTAACTTTATTCATACTTAGTTATTATTTAATATTAATTTAAACAATAACTAAATATTTATTATCTTTATTTATTATTTATTGATAAATAATAAATAATTACTTTATTCATACTTAATTATTATTTAATATTAATTAAATAACAATTAAATATTTATTATCTTTATTTATAATAAATAATTCATTTATAAATTTTTATTCATACTTAATTATTATTACTCAAATAATAATTAAATATTTATTATCTTTATTTATTAATCTATTCATACTTAATTATTATTTAATATTAGTTAAATAATAATTGAATATTTATTATCTTACTAATTTATTCATTTTTAATTATTATTTAATTATTAATCAAATAATAGTTAAATATTTATTATCTTTATTTATTATTAAATAATAAATAATTAATTTATTAACTTTATTTAATTACTATTATCAGTAATAATTAAATGTTTATTATCTTTATTTATTATTCATTGATAATAAATAATTACTTTATTGATTTTATTTATTAGTTATAGTAACTAATTAATTTACAAGTATATTATTAACCCAAATCAATTAATTAATCACTACACCAACATTTGATTCCCAGTAAAGCTACTGACAGGGATACTCACACTACCTAGTTTAAGCCTTTCATCAAACATTTGGTGAATCCTACAACACTGTGTTGGTTAAACTAAATCACAAGGTTAGACTGTCGAACCTTAGGGTTCATCACAACAGATTCCCAACAACAGTACAAGCAATACAATCCAAGTATACAACCAACAATAGAAAATATAATACCCAATATCACATTACCAGATTTTCCAAAAATTATAATACAATGTTCTGAGTTTCAAACCCAAGCAATTACAATACTATACAGTGTAACCTAAATCAAACAAAACCATTACAGTAGCTTAATAACCCATTTCTATACCTTGGGTTTGATCGCGCCGCTGTCCTCCTCCTTCTCCCACAGTACACAACCCAGTCGATCATTCACTAATAAATTTTCCCTCTCTGAGATTTCAAACCCTAAATTTTCTAATTTGGAACTCACAAAACAAAGGATTCGGCAGCTATGGTTTAGGGGATGGGGGGTTCAATTTATAGAAGGAAAATTACCCAAATCAATTGGGTATTACCCCAATCGATTTTCCAAGGACCGTTGGTAGGAAGGAGGCACCCCTGATGGTCCACATCACCCCATCCGATGCACTGGTTCGGTCGCCCTCGAGCCTTGCGCTGCCACGGTCACGTCGCCGGTCGACTCCCTGATTTTTTGGAACCCTTGGTCCGCCGACGGAGCGCTTGTAATGCCCAGGAATTTTTTTAAAATCTTGTACAATTTATTGTAACATATGAAATTCGTTTTTATTTAATTTAACGAATTTAGTTGGATCCATGTGGGCATTAGTAATTAATTATATAAATACGTGGTCCAATAATTTTTTGTGCATTAAAGAGATTCACTGATAGTTAAATAAATTAGTGGGTTAACCCTAAGAATTTATTTGCAAGAAAATTTGGGAATGTTAATAAATAATTTTACCATTATCGGACTAAACAATTCGAATGAAGAATTTTGGTTGAAATAAATATTTTAAATAATTAATAAATTGGTTTAGTTATTTAATTAAGAATATTAGAAATGCCATGTGATTAATTTTAAATTGGGTCACTAATCTTTTATTTAGATTGGCCCATTACTTTTCTTCTAAGTTGAACCCAAATTCCTTTTATTTCCTACTGGGCTGAGTTCATATTTTTAATTCCCTATTGGGCCAAACCAATTTGAGCTGAGCCCAAGGTCTTCTTATTTTCCAATTGGGCCACCGTTTTAATTAAATCAGCCGGCCCAACTATTGGGTTAAGCCCAAGTGAATTGCCAGAGGGGTTGGATCCGTTTTGGGCAAACGGTAAAAACCAATTTGGGAAGCAGATGCTGGGTTCAAGTCAGCAAGAAGAGAGAAATTGATTTAGGAGAGGAATAACCGAGCAAGGGAAGGGGGAAATCAAACCCTCAATCAGTCAATCGAGAGGAAGACGGAGTAGGCTTCACATAGCCGAACCTAGCTGGACCTAAACCACCCATCAATCGAGCGTGCGAGAGATGGGAGGAAGAAAAAGGAAACTGTCAATCGCCGGCGACAGCTTGCGCTGACCGGCGGATTGATTAAGGGTTCGAGGGGGCGTTCGAGCAGGCATCGCCTAGACCAAAGGTCCCAGGTTTTCAGCGATTGGACCTGTGGGGGGTACGACGCTCGAGGGGTTTAAAGCCGGCAGGTTCACAGGTTGGCGATGGGATCGGTCGGCGGCCACTCTTCTCCTACCGCCGGTCATTGACCAGTCATTTGGGTATTGTCCAAATAATTTGGGTAAAAATTTTCCTATAAATTGAGTCCAAACCCTAGCCCAGCTACCGAGCTTCTGTGAGTCCAAATTCGAGAGCGAGGCGCCGATAGAAAAAGGGAGCAGATAGAGAGGGCTAGCCGTGGATGTCCGCTTTCGTCAACTATTTTGGGAGGAGAAGAAGAACTGCCCGTCGAACGGAATCAAGGTATAACCATGATTCCACCGAGCCACTGCATTGGTTTGATTGGGTTGCTTGTTCTTTATTTTTATTTTGCTTTCCTTCTGTGCTGGGTAATTTGTTTCTGAGTATGGTATTGAACCAAAACCTTCCTCTGTATTGGAGTATGTGGTTCTCTGTGTTGAAATCAATTGTCTAGGTACCATATTCAATCAAACTATTCCCTGTATTGGTTAAATTGATTATGGGTACTGTATTAACTGGATTATTCTTTGTATTGGATTGTGTTAATTTCGTTTGAGTTTGATTTGAGAAATCTGGTATCAGTTCGTGTGAATTTTTGTTTGGTTTTATGTTTGGGAAATTTGTATTGTGTTAAGTCTCTGTTGGGAAACTGTGGTTAATGCACCATAAAGGCTCTAGCAGTGATGGTTTTAGTTCATACTATACATTATTTGAGGATTGTGTGATATTGTTGGGATGTAAACAGTTGGTATCATACTGTGTATTGGGTTATGGTTGCGATATAAAACTGGGTTTGTAGTGAATGTTTGGACAACTGTTAAGGGACAAAGCTAATATAATAATTACTATTAATTATCAATAATTAATAAATAAAGAAAATAAATAGTTAATTATTATTTAATTCATATTAAATAATAATGAATAAAGTCAATAAAATAATCATTTAATTATTATTTGATATTGAATAATAATTAAATAATAAATAAAGCTAATAAATATTTGGTTATTGTTTAACTACTATTAAATAATAACCAAGTATGGATAAAAATTAATAGATTAATTATTTATTATATAAATAAAGTGATTAAATAGTTGCTTATTGCTTAATTACTATTAAATAATAATTATGTATGAATAAAGTTAATCGACTAATTATTTATTATTAAATAATAAATAAAGATAATAAATATTTACTTATTAAATTAATTATTTATTATTTATCAATAAATAATAAATAAAGATAATGAATAGCTAATTATTATTTAATCAATTAATTATTTATTTATTTTATTTTTCACTAAATAATAAATAAGGATACTAAATGTTAATTATTATGTAATTAAAATCCATAAAGTAATTATTTATTATTAATTAATAATTAGTTAATAAAATAATTATTTATTATTTATCAATAAATAATAAATAAAGATAATAAATATTTAATTATTATTTAATTAAATAATAATTAAGTATGAATAAAATTAATAAAATAATTATTTATTAGTAAATAATAAATAAAAATAATAAATATTTAATTACTATTTAATTAATATTAAATAATAATTAAGTATGAATAAATTAACAAAATAATTATTTATTATTTATCAATAAATAATAAATAAAGATAATAAATATTTAATTATTATTTAATTAAATATGAATGCAGTTAATAAAGTAATTATTTATTATTTATCACTAAATAATAAATAAGGATTTGATTCAGTTAATAGTAATTAAGTTAATACATTAAATATTTAATTAATGTGGAATGAGGAACAAGGATAATGATTACCCAATTACCCTTAAGGCGAATAGCAACTAAGTGTAAATAATTAAATAAGTGATCAACTATTATGTAGTTGCTATTAAACCATGATAAATTTATTATTTATTTTTATAAATAATAAATAAGAATTATTAACCCATACGTAGAGACGAATAAGGTTAATAATTTGAGTATTGAAATAATAAGTGATTATGATTAGTTATTAGCTATTTTTAAAGGCCAAAGATCATTAATTAAATTCTGTTTAGTTAATGTTACATAGTAATTAAATATAGATGATGAAATTTTTATTTGATACGTAAATGGTATAGCAAGGTGTGCCAATATGCAACTATAACCATATCAATTAATAAGTCGACTTTATCCAATGATAGGTCATCCAAGGTCAATTAATTAAAGCTAAACTATATCTGTAGCTGAGCAAACAGGCAAGTTCCTAACCCTAAACTTCTTACATTATTGCAAGTTATTCTTTAAGCTGGAATCTTATCTCCAAGCATGCTTTAAGTGGTCTAATTGCTTTTAAAATTATTCCACATCTTTGTATTTATTGACATTCGCGCTTGTGCATTTGAATTCGTATAATTATCTTAAGTTCTGAAATTCACGAACTTTTCATGATTAAGTCTGAACCCTTGTCTCGGTCAGGCACGTATGTAAGAATTTATAAAAGCTATCCGAACCAATCAATGGTAAGGATTCTTAGACTGAATGAACACCCCTTTTATTATAGGGGAGTACCCCACGTACCGGAAATAAGGTACAAATAGCAGAGTTAAATGTTATGCATACACATAGCGTACGCGAGGCTGATCCCCTCAAGTACTTATTCTGTAGCCAGTAACCAGAGGGTCAACTAGCTATTGACTCCTTTGGAAGTTATTGTTCAAAGTCTATTCGACTACCAATTGTTCTAAAAGCATTTATTGTTATTGCTTCTGATAATTGCTGAATTCTCTTTCTATATTCCCTTCATCATGATATATCTTTATTGTTGTATTTTAAACTTGCTGAGCAAACTCGTTGCTCATCCTTGCTATATCATGACTTCATTGCAGCTAAACCCGAGACGTCAGGGAAGAACAAAGGGAAAGAAAAGATGAAGTAATAGGCTTCATGTAACAGATTTTAAACTTACGAATAGTTAATTTCTGTTAATGTAATTAAAACCTAACCTTTTATTTAAGGCATGGATTTGTGTAAGTGTTAAGGTTTTGTATTCTGGGACTAGTAACACCATTGTAATGAACAACGTATGTTTATTATATTCCGCATTTTAGTTATCATATGTTGTTAGAGGTGAATATTTGTATTGGAACGTGATGACCGAATCCGGGTAATGGGAGACCCGAATTTGGGGGCGTCACAGGTTGGTATCAAAGCTGTAAGTTATAAACTTTAGGATTGCGAAACCTAGGTTATAACCTTCATAGTAAACTCGTATTGAGTATTAGGAGATAAATCGAGGAGATTTATTATATGTGGTTTTGATGAATTGGGGAATTCATCGAGTCGAGTAGTACCCAATGAAATATAATTTCATTTCTTCAATGAATATATTTTATTGCTGTACTAATGATGATTTTTGTGTGATTGTAGGATGACTGATATAGGAAGGACTAGTGGGACCCAAAAGGAGGAGGAGACATTCCTGGATATCCCAGTGGTTGCTGAGCAGCTGGTGGGGTATGCTCCTATTGCCCCAGGGGTACCGCTAGAGGAGTCTGAGCCAGAGGAGGACTACCAGAGGGAGCTACCAGAGCCAGTGGTAGGTAGGGTGATGAGGTCCGGTAGTCAGGACCCTGATGCTGAGGAGGAGGACCCTGAGACCGAGGGAGAGGAGCCACCTGCTTACGTGGATGGCATGGGGTCCACTGCCTACGATATTATAGAGGGACTGACCAGCAGGACCGAGGAGCTGGAGGATCGGATAGCTCACCTGGAGGAGCAGAATCAGACCCACCAGATCCGAGAGGACCAGTATAGAGACCTGGCCTATCAGCTTGAGCATGACTTGGGAGTGGCGAAGGCACAGCTACAGGGCTACGAGTCCTCAGCACAGCAGATCGGACCACTGCTACATCAGTTGGTGGCCCGGAACGCTGAGTTGAGAGAGAGGCTGGAGCAGAAGGATCTGCAGATCGCCCACCTAAAGGCCAAACAGGAGGCCATGAGGTTCGAGATTGGGCTAGAGGTTGCGGAGAATGTCCGAGTGAGGGACGCCTGGGTCAGAGCAGCGAGTAGAGTTGACCTAATGGAGGACCGGTTAGAGGCTAGAGCGGTGAGGATTGAGACCCTAGGACATGTTCTAGATGCAGCATACAGGAGACCTCGGACTGAGGTAGGGGAGTCTAGTCGCTCTGTACGTCGCAGGGTAGGGGATGGAGCATTCTCTGGTCAGCAGGCTCGGATCCGGCACGACGTGCAGTGATATGATTTGGATGGTTGTCTTGTCTTGGGTACCATAGGTCCCACTTTTGCTAGATTATAGACATGTTTGTCTTGTGAAACTTTATATTTGTATTTAGGTTCGGGGTAGTAGTTAAACCCCAACTTTTGTAGTCTTAAGGGATGAAAAGTTAGGATTCCCCACTTTTGTCTTGGGGGATAGACTATTGATGGATGGGACACACAGTGGCGCATTTATAGCAGTATGCCACAGGTTTAGTCTTGTAACAAACAGTGGTATATCAATATAAATGTAGATGTTTCACTTAAATCAAATGTGTTGATAGATATTTTACCCTTGATTGTTGATTTTAATGACATATTATGTGAACTATAAAACTATAGGTAAAAATCAGCCAGAATTCAAATCATGCCGCCAAGAGGACGACCACGTAATCGTCAGGTTGAAGAGTCAGAGAGTGAGGTTGGAAATCAATCCAATCCAATGAGAATGTTCGCCGAAATGCTGGCAGAAGCCATGCAATCAAGACCGCCACCAGGAGGAACCCAAGCAGCAGCCGAGCCAGTGCATCATCTGGCAAATTTCAAAGATTTCAAATTGGTTGGACCACCCGAGTTCAAGGGAACTCTTAACCCCATCGAAGCGCAGACCTGGATCGAGGAGATAGAAAAGGTCTTCGAGGTAGCAAGGGTGGCAGAGGAACAAAAAACAAGTTTTGCTACCTTCATGTTAAAGGGCGAGGCGAACTACTGGTGGAAGGCCAATAGGGGCCGAGTGGAAGGAGGCATTGTCGCATGGGAACGCTTTAAGGAGATGTTCTTGGAGAATTACTTTCCGGAGAGCATGAAGCAAGAGATGGAGATCAAGTTCCTGGAACTAAAACAAGGAAATATGTCTGTGGCTGAGTACGCGGCTAAGTTTAATGAGTTGGCACGGTTTGCAACTCACCAAGTCAGCACAGAGGAAAGAAAAGCTCGAAGGTTTGAACAAGGGTTGAAACCATGGTTATACCGTTCTGTTGCGGTATTGAAAATCAAGACATTTGCAGAATTGTTGGAGAGGGCGATCATTGTAGAGGGTGGCAGTGAGGCCCTGGCAAAATACAATCAAGAGAAGAAGAAGGGACATGAGGGCCCGAAGGCAGGAAGCAGCGGGGGCAGTAATCCCAACAAACAGAAATGGGTCGAGAGTCAGTCCTCTGGGGGAAATAAATCTGGAGGGGAGGGGAAGAAGCCAGGCAGATGCAACAACTGTGGCAAGAACCACACGGGGGAATGCATGAAGGGGAAGAGCGTGTGTTACCGTTGTGGACAACCTGGGCACATGGCCCCACAGTGCCCTAATAAGCCGAAAGGAGGTTGTTTCTCCTGTGGATCACCTGACCACCAGATCAAAGACTGTCCGAAGAGGAAAAGCGACGCCGGGAGTGGCAACCGAAGCAACAACAACAATGGAAACAACAATCGGTTGAACTACGGGCCACCAGCCAGTCAAGCCAATAGGCCAACCGCCTGCACGTTCAACATGACTGTTCAGGATGCCATGGAATCCAAAGACGTGGTGTCAGGTATCATCCCAATCAATGATATAAATGCATATGTGCTATTTGATTCGGGTGCTACTTGCTCTTTTGTTTCCGAAGAATTTGCTAGTCAGTTAAATGTGCCTTGTGAAAAGTTAGAACACCCTATGAACGTAGAAGTAGCAAACAAGGAAATTATCCCCGTAGAATGCATTCATAGGAATTGTTGTGCTGAATTGCGAGGATTTAAGCTCAATGTGGATTTGATACCAATTCGACTGGGAGAGTTTGACGTAATCCTGGGAATGGATTGGCTATCAATTCACGGAGCAGTCATTGATTGTAAGAAGAAATGTGTACACCTAAAGACTTTTAATAAGTCGAAGGTGGTATTCTATGGCAGCAAATCACCAAAACCATCTTGTTGTCTTACTATGATGCAAATAAGGAGATTACTTAAGAAAGGTTACGAGTGTTATTTGGCCCATGTGGTCGATACTCGTCAGGTCGGGGATGAGATGAGTCAAATACCAATCGTGAGGGATTTCGCTGATGTCTTCCCCGATGAACTTCTGGGACTGCCGCCGGACAGGGAAACCGAGTTCGTGATCGATTTGGCACCGGGAACCGCACCAATATCTAAGCCGCCGTATCGAATGGCACCTGTAGAGATGAAGGAGTTGATGGTGCAACTGCAGGAACTGTTAGATAAAGGTTACATCAGACCAAGCGTGTCCCCATGGGGAGCGCCGGTTCTGTTTGTAAAGAAGAAAGATGGTTCGATGAGACTGTGTATCGACTATCGGGAGTTGAACAAAGTTACAATTAAGAATAGGTATCCGCTTCCTAGGATTGACGATCTATTTGATCAACTTAAGGGAGCGAAATACTTTTCAAAAATCGACTTAAGAACAGGCTATCATCAGCTGAAGGTGAGGCAGGAAGATATCCCGAAGACTGCATTCAGAACTCGTTATGGGCACTTCGAGTTTCTGGTAATGTCTTTTGGATTGATGAATGCACCAACAGCATTCATGGATACGATGAACAGAGTATTCAAGCAGTACTTGGACAAGTTCGTAGTCGTATTCATTGATGACATTCTGGTGTATTCAGGGACAGAGGAGGAGCATGCTGAACATTTGAAGATTGTATTAGAAGCTCTCAGGAAGGAGAAGTTGTACGCAAAATTTTCAAAGTGTGTGTTTTGGTTGCAGAGGGTACAATTTCTGGGTCACGTCATCGACAAAAATGGTGTTTCAGTGGACCCAGCAAAAGTGGAGGCAGTTATCAACTGGGAACAACTGAAGACACCCACCGAAATCCGGAGTTTCTTGGGATTAGCGGGATACTATCGAAGGTTCATACAGGATTTTTCAAAGATAGCATCGCCATTGACCAATCTCACCAGGAAAACGGTTAAGTTCGTTTGGTCGGAGAAATGTGAGGATAGTTTTATGGAGTTGAAGAAGAGACTTAGTCAAGCACCGGTGTTGACCTTACCAGACAACACCGGGGGTTTTGTAGTGTATAGCGATGCATCACACAAAGGTCTTGGCTGTGTACTGATGCAACACGGCAAGGTCGTGGCATACGCATCACGTCAACTGAAAGACTATGAGAAGGGTTACCCGACTCATGACTTAGAGTTAGCAGCGGTAGTTTTTGCCTTGAAGATTTGGAGGCACTACCTATATGGGGAGAAGTGCGAGATATATACGGATCACAAAAGTCTGAAATATATCTTCACTCAAAAGGAGCTGAACATGAGACAACGCCGATGGTTAGAATTGATCAAGGACTACGACTGTGAAATTCTGTACCATCCGGGCAAAGCAAATGTAGTGGCTGATGCCTTAAGCAGGAAAGGCAAGGTGAAATTGATGCAGCTGACGGTTCAAGAAGAATTGGTAAAGGACTTTGAACGTCTGGAACTGGAGGTTAGATATCCAATGGAGGCGGACGAAAAATTGTTGACTGTAACGGCAGGTCCGACTCTACTGGATAGGATACAGGAGGCTCAAGAATTTGATGAAGAATGCATTTATATTAAGAAACAATTATCGGAGGGAAAAGAATCGAAGTACAAGATTGACAGCGCAGGATTGCTGCGATTCGAGGGGAGGATCTGGATACCCTACGTACCAGACTTAAGGGAAGAAATTTTGTAAGAGGCCCATAATACGCGATTTTCGGTACATCCGGGTAGCACCAAGATGTATCAAGATCTTCGTCAACATTATTGGTGGCCGCACTTGAAGGGGGAAGTTGCAGAATTCGTCAGCCGGTGTTTAACGTGTCAGAGGATCAAGGCAGAGCACCAGCAGTCGAGCGGATTATTGCAACCCTTAGAGATTCCTGAGTGGAAGTGGGAACACATCACTATGGATTTTGTGGTAGGACTCCCGACAACCCAAAAGGGTCTAGACGCCATCTGGGTGATCGTAGATCGGTTGACAAAGTCTGCCCACTTTCTACCAATCAAGATCAGGTACAAATTGGAACAGTTGGCGAGACTTTATGTGAAGGAGATAGTATCACGACATGGGGTGCCGGTATCTATTGTGTCTGACAGAGATCCGCGCTTCATGTCAAATTTTTGGAGAAGCCTACAAGAGAGACTGGGAACACAGTTAAGAATGAGTACGGCATATCATCCTCAGACTGATGGTCAGAGTGAGCGAACAATTCAGACTCTAGAGGATATGCTCCGGGCAGTGGTGATGGACTTAAGTGGCAGCTGGGACGAGCACTTGCCACTAGTAAAGTTCGCCTACAACAATAGTTACCATGCTAGTATTGGTATGCCACCGTACGAAGCGCTATACGAAAGGAAGTGTCGAACGCCGTTATGTTGGGATGAAGTTGGAGAACGGAGGTTGTTGGGACCAGAATTGGTACAACAAACCGTGGAAATCATTAAAGTAATAAGACAACGGTTAGTAGCAGCCCAGGATCGTCAAAAGAAGTATGCCGACTTACATCGTCAAAAACGAGACTTTGAAGTTGGTAGCTTTGTGTTTCTGAAGGTATCTCCCTGGAAAGGGAAGATCTGTTTTGGAAAGAAGGGCAAGCTGAGCCCTAGGTTCATAGGACCGTTCGAGATTCTGAGGAGAATAGGAGAAGTGGCGTACGAGGTAGCATTACCTCCTGAACTTGAGCACATCCACAACGTGTTCCACGTATCAGTGTTGCGTCCGTATAAGCCAGATTACAAACATGTTATTTCCTATGAACCAATTCAAGTCGAAAGAGATTTATCGTACGAGGAGATTCCTGTTCAAATACTGGATAGAAAAGAGCAGAAGCTGAGGAATAAAATCATTCACTCGGTGAAAGTTCTCTGGAGAAACCACGCGGTAGAGGAGGCTACGTGGGAACTTGAAGAGAAGATGAGAGCAAACTATCCGCGATTATTTGAGTAACCTTAGATTGAAATTCCGAGGACGGAATTTTTATAAGGGGGAGAGGATGTAATGCCCAGGAATTTTTTTAAAATCTTGTACAATTTATTGTAACATATGAAATTCGTTTTTATTTAATTTAACGAATTTAGTTGGATCCATGTGGGCATTAGTAATTAATTATATAAATACGTGGTCCAATAATTTTCTGTGCATTAAAGAGATTCACTGATAGTTAAATAAATTAGTGGGTTAACCCTAAGAATTTATTTGCAAGAAAATTTGGGAATGTTAATAAATAATTTTACCATTATCGGACTAAACAATTCGAATGAAGAATTTTGGTTGAAATAAATATTTTAAATAATTAATAAATTGGTTTAGTTATTTAATTAAGAATATTAGAAATGCCATGTGATTAATTTTAAATTGGGTCACTAATCTTTTATTTAGATTGGCCCATTACTTTTCTTCTAAGTTGAACCCAAATTCCTTTTATTTCCTACTGGGCTGAGTTCATATTTTTAATTCCCTATTGGGCCAAACCAATTTGAGCTGAGCCCAAGGTCTTCTTATTTTCCAATTGGGCCACCGTTTTAATTAAATCAGCCGGCCCAACTATTGGGTTAAGCCCAAGTGAATTGCCAGCGGGGTTGGATCCGTTTTGGGCAAACGGTAAAAACCAATTTGGGAAGCAGATGCTGGGTTCAAGTCAGCAAGAAGAGAGAAATTGATTTAGGAGAGGAATAACCGAGCAAGGGAAGGGGGGAAATCAAACCCTCAATCAGTCAATCGAGAGGAAGACGGAGTAGTTAAACCATGATAAATTTATTATTTATTTTTATAAATAATAAATAAGAATTATTAACCCATACGTAGAGACGAATAAGGTTAATAATTTGAGTATTGAAATAATAAGTGATTATGATTAGTTATTAGCTATTTTTAAAGGCCAAAGATCATTAATTAAATTCTGTTTAGTTAATGTTACATAGTAATTAAATATAGATGATGAAATTTTTATTTGATACGTAAATGGTATAGCAAGGTGTGCCAATATGCAACTATAACCATATCAATTAATAAGTCGACTTTATCCAATGATAGGTCATCCAAGGTCAATTAATTAAAGCTAAACTATATCTGTAGCTGAGAAAACAGGCAAGTTCCTAACCCTAAACTTCTTACATTATTGCAAGTTATTCTTTAAGCTGGAATCTTATCTCCAAGCATGCTTTAAGTGGTCTAATTGCTTTTAAAATTATTCCACATCTTTGTATTTATTGACATTCGCGCTTGTGCATTTGAATTCGTATAATTATCTTAAGTTCTGAAATTCATGAACTTTTCATGATTAAGTCTGAACCCTTGTCTCGGTCAGGCACGTATGTAAGAATTTATAAAAACTATCCGAACCAATCAATGATAAGGATTCTTAGACTGAATGAACACCTCTTTTATTATAGGGGAGTACCCCACGTACCGGAAATAAGGTACAAATAGCAGAGTTAAATGTTATGCATACACATAGCGTACGCGAGGATGATACCCTCAAGTACTTATTCTGTAGCCAGTAACCAGAGGGTCAACTAGCTATTGACTCCTTTGGAAGTTATTGTTCAAAGTCTATTCGACTACCAATTGTTCTAAAAGCATTTATTGTTATTGCTTCTGATAATTGCTGAATTCTCCTTCTATATTCCCTTCATCATGATATATCTTTATTGTTGTATTTTAAACTTGTTGAGCAAACTCGTTGCTCATCCTTGCTATATCATGACTTCATTGCAGCTAAACCCGAGACGTCAGGGAAGAACAAAGGGAAAGAAAAGATGAAGTAATAGGCTTCATGTAGCAGATTTTAAACTTACGAATAGTTAATTTCTGTTAATGTAATTAAAACCCTAACCTTTTATTTAAGGCATGGATTTGTGTAAGTGTTAAGGTTTTGTATTCTGGGACTAGTAACACCATTGTAATGAACAACGTATGTTTATTATATTCCGCATTTTAGTTATCATATGTTGTTAGAGGTGAATATTTGTATTGGAACGTGATGACCGGATCCGGGTAATGGGACACCCGAATTTGGGGGCGTCACAGCGCTCGGTCGCTTCGATTAACTGCCTTGAACTTTCAACAGTCCGCCGGTCGATCTTCACGCCGTCCGTCTGGTTCGAGCTGTCGCCGGCGCCTTGCTCCCGTCTCTCGCTCGATGATTGACTGAAGGGTTGGGTTTCGTTCGATTGATTTGGTTCGGCTAGGCCTACCCCTATTCCTTCTTCCCGTTGCTAACTGGTCTGAGGGTTTGATTTGAGGGTCTTGATCTCGTTTGGTTTTCTTTCCCAATTGATTTCGTTAGTTCTGATATATCCCCAGCCCCAATTGAAGCAACCCGACTGGAATAAAAGAGAATGGATCGACCCGATTGAGATTATTTCAAACCGACTGGATTTAGGGATTGGGCTCAACCCAATAGGGTTGGGCCGGTTTGAACAAATAAAATAAAAGGAAAAGAAATGGGCCAGTCCAATCAAAATAACATTATGCTCTTATCATTTTAATTGAATAATTAATTCAATTAATTAGTTAAATATTTGTTTTACCAATAATTTTTGATTCGAATTATTTAATAAAATGAATTTATTTATTAATTTTTCCTAAATTTCTCGCAAATCAAATCTTAGGGTTAACTCACTAATTTAATCAAACTATTAATGAGCCCCTTTAATGCCAAGAAAATTATTGGACCATATATTTAGATAATTAATTAATAATACCTACATGGGTCCAATTAAATTCATAAAATTAAATAAAATGAATTTCATATATCAAAATAAATCAATACGTTTAAAAATTTACTGGACATTACATCCTCTCCCCCTTATAAAAATTCCGTCCTCGGAATTTCAATCTAAGGTTACTCGAATAACTGGGGGTAATTCGCTCTCATTTTCTCTTCGAGTTCCCACGTGGCTTCTTCCACCGCGTGATTTCTCCAGAGAACTTTAACAGAATGAATGGTTTTATTCCTCAGTGTCTGTTCCTTCCTATCTAGGATTTGAACAGGAATCTCCTCGTACGATAAGTCCTTTTCGACTTGAATTGGCTCATAGGAAATAACATGCTTGTAATCTGGCTTATACGGACGCAACACTGATATATGAAACACGTTGTGAATGTGCTCAAGTTCAGGAGGTAATGCTACCTCGTACGCCACTTCGCCTATTCTCCTCAAAATCTCGAACGGTCCTATGAACCTAGGGCTCAATTTTCCCTTCTTCCCAAAACGGATCTTCCCTTTCCAGGGTGATACCTTCAGAAACACAAAGCTACCAACTTCAAAGTCTCGTTTCTGACGATGTAAGTCGGCCTACTTCTTCTAACGATCTTGAGCTGCTACTAACCGCTGTCTTATTACTTTAATGATTTCCACGGTTTGTTGTACCAATTATGATCCCAACAATCTCCGTTCACCAACTTCATCCCAACACAACGGCGTTCGACACTTCCTTCCATATAACGCTTCGTATGGCGGCATACCAATGCTAGCGTGATGACTGTTGTTGTAAGCGAACTCTACCAGGGGCAAGTGATCGTCCCAGCTGCCATCTAAGTCCATCACGACTGCCCGGAGCATATCCTCCAGGGTCTGAATTGTTCGCTCACTCTGACCATCAGTCTGAGGATGATATCCCGTACTCATTCTTAATTGTGTTCCCAGTCTCTCCTGTAGACTTCTCCAAAAATTTGACGTGAAGCGCGGATCTCTGTCAGACACAATAGAAACCGGCACCCCATGTTGCGATACTATCTCCTTTACGTAGAGTTTCGCTAACTGCTCCAATTTGTACCTGATCTTGATCGGTAGAAAATGGGCAGACTTGGTCAAACGATCCACGATTACCCATATGGCATCTAGACCCTTCTGTGTTGCTGGAAGTCCTACCACAAAATCCATTGTGATGTGCTCCCACTTCCACTTGGGAATCTCTAAGGGTTGTAATAATCCACTCAGCCACTGGTGCTCTGCCTTGATTCTCTGACAAGTTAAACATCGGCTGACGAATTCTGCAACTTCCCCCTTCAAATGCGGCCACCAATAATGCTAACGAAGATCTTGATACATCTTGGTGCTACCCGGATGTACCGAGAATTTCGTATTATGGGCCTCGTGCAATATCTCTTCCCTTAGGTCTGGTACGTAGGGTATCCATATCCTTCCCTCGAATCTCAGCAATCCTGTGCTGTCAACCTTGTACTTCAATGTCTTTCCCTCCGATAGTTGCTTCTTAATGTCAATGCATTCTTCATCAAATTCTTGAGCCTCCTGTATCTTATCCAGTAGAGTCGGACCTACTGTCACGGTGAACACTTTTTCGTCTGCCTCCATTGGATACCTAACCTCCAGTTCCAAACGTTCAAAGTCTTATATCAATTTCTCTTGAACTGTCAGCTGCATCAATTTCACCTTGCCTTTCCTGCTTAAGGCATCAGCCACTACATTTGCTTTGCCCGGATGGTACAGAATTTCATAGTCGTAGTCCTTGATCAATTCTAACCATCGGCGCTGCCTCATGTTCAGCTCCTTTTGAGTGAAGATATATTTCAGACTTTTGTGATCTGTATATATCTCGCACTTCTCCCCGTATAAGTAGTGCCTCCAAATCTTTAAGGCGAAAACTACCGCTGCTAACTCCAAGTCATGAGTCGGGTAACCCTTCTCATAGTCTTTCAGTTGATGTGATGCGTACGCCACGACCTTGCCGTGTTGCATCAGTACACAGCCAAGACCTTTGTGTGACGCGTCGCTATACACTACAAAACCCCCAGTGTTGTCGGGTAAGGTCAACACCGGTGCTTGACTAAGTCTCTTCTTCAGCTTCATAAAACTTTCCTCACATTTCTCCGACCAAACGAACTTAACCGTTTTCCTGGTGAGGTTGGTCAATGGCGATGCTATCTTCGAAAAATCCTGAATAAATCTTCGATAATATCCTGCTAATCCCAAGAAACTCCTGATCTCTGTTGGGGTCTTCAGTTGCTCCCAATTGATAACCGCTTCTACTTTTACTGGGTCCACCGAAACACCATTTTTGTCGATGACGTGACCCAGAAACTATACCCTCTGCAACCAAAACTCACACTTAGAAAACTTCGCGTACAACTTCTCCCTCCTGAGAGCTTCTAATATAATCTTTAAATGTTCAGCATGCTCCTCCTCTGTCTCCGAATACACCAATATGTCATCGATGAATACGACTACGAACTTGTCCAAGTATTTCTTGAATACTCTATTCATCATATCCATGAATGCTGCTGGTGCATTCGTTAACCCAAATGACATTACCAGAAACTCGAAGTGCCCGTAACGAGTTCTGAATGCAGTCTTCGGGATATCTTCCTGCCTCACCTTCAGCTGATGATAGCCTATTCTCAAGTCGAATTTTGAAAAGTACTTCGCTCCCTTAAGTTAATCAAACAGATCGTCAATCCTAGGAAGTGGATACCTATTCTTAATCGTAACTTTGTTCAACTCCCGGTAGTCGATACAAAGTCGCATAGAACCATCTTTCTTCTTTACAAACAGAACTGGCGCTCCCCACGGGGACACGCTCGGTCTGATATAACCTTTATCTAATAGTTCCTGCAGCTGCACCATCAACTCTTTCATCTCCACAGGTGCCATTCGATACGGCGGCTTCGATATTGGTGCGGTTCCCGGTACCAAATCGATCACAAACTCAATTTCCCTGTCCGGCGGCAGTCCCGGAAGCTCCTCTGGGAAGACATCAGCGAATTCCCTCACGACTGGTATTTGACTCATCTCACCCCCGACCTGACGCGTATCAACCACATGGGCCAAATAACATACGCAACCTTTCTTAAGTAGTTTCTTGGTTTGCATCATAGTCAGACAACAAGATTGTCTTGGTGATTTATTACCATAGAATACCACCTTCGACTTGTTAGGAGTCTTTAGGTGTACACATTTCTTCTTACAGTCAATAACTGCCCCGTGAATTGACAGCCAATCCATTCCCAGGATTACATCAAACTCTCCCAGCCGAATTGGTATCAAATCCACATTGAGCTTAAATCCTCGCAATTCAGCACAACAATTCTTATGAATGTATTCTACGGGAATGATTTCCTTGTTTGCTACTTCTACGTTCATAGGATGTTCTAACTTTTCACGCGGTGAGTTTAACTGACTAGCAAATTCTTCGGAAACAAAAGAGCAAGTAGCACCCGAATCAAATAACACATATGCATTTATATCATTGATTGGGATGATACCTGACACCACATCCCTGGATTCCATTGCATCCTGCACGGTCATGTTGAATGTGCGTGCTGTGGGTCTGTTGGCTTGACTGGCTGGTGCTCCGTAGCTCAGCCGGTTGTTATTCCCGCTGTTGTTATTGCTTCGGTTGCCACTCCCGGCGTCGCCCTTCCTCTTCGGGAAATCCTTGATCTGGTGGTCGGGTGATCCACAAGAGAAACATCCTCCCTTCTGTTTATTCGGACATTGAGGAGCCATGTGCCCCGGTTGTCCACATCGATAGCAAACATTTTTCCCCTTCATGCACTCCTAGTGTGGTGTTTCCCACAAGCGCTACACCTGCCAGTTTTTCTCGCCTCCCCTCCAGATTGGTTTCCTCCGGATTTATTGCTCCCGAACGATTGGCTTTCATTCCATTTGTGCTTATTGGGGTTGCTGCCTCCGCTGCTCCCTGCCTTGGCAGCCTCCTGGTTCTTCTTTCTGTCTTGATTAAATCGGGCTACTGCTTCATTGCCCCCTTCCGCAATGATAGCCCTCTCCAGTAGTTCCGAGAAGTTCTTAAGCTTCAATATCGCAACTGACTTCTGTACCCACGGTTTCAGCCCCAATTCAAATCTTCTTACCTTCCTGGCCTCGGTGTCCACCTGGTGTGGGGCAAATCGGGCCAACTCATTGAATTTTGCCGCGTACTCGGCGACAGTCATATTCCCTTGTTTCAGTTCGAGGAACTTCACTTCCATATCCTGCTGTGTATTCTCTGGAAACTAGTTTTCGAAGAACAACTCTTTAAATCTTTCCCATGGAATGACTCCCTCACCTACTCGACCCTTATTGGCCTTCCACCAGTAGTTCGCCTCGGCCTTCAGCATGAACGTGGCAAATCTTGTTTTTTGTTCCTCGGCCACCCATGCGACCTCAAAGACCTTCTCTATCTCTTCTATCCATGTCTGTGCTTCTATTAGGTTAAGCGTTCCCTTGAACTCGGGTGGTCCAACCAATTTGAAATCTTTAAAATTGGCCAAACGATGCGTTGGCTCGGTTATTGGTTGGGTCCCTCTAGGTGGCGGTCTTGATTGCATAGCTTCTGCCAGCATTTCTGCGAACATTCTCATTGGATTGGATTGATTTCCAACCTCACTCTCTGACTCTTCAACCTGTCGGTTACGTGGTCGTCCTCTTGGCGGCATGATTTGAATTCTAGCCGACTTTTACCTATAGTTTTATATTTTACACAATATGTCATTAAAATCAGCAATCAAGGGTAAAATATCTATCAACACATTTGATTTAAGTGAAACATCTGCATTTATATTCATATACCACTGTTTTGTTACAAAGACTAAACCTGTGGCATACTTCTGTAAATGCGCCACTGTGTGCCCTATCAATCATTCCCCCTGAGACAAAAGTGGGGAATCCTAACCTTTCATCCCTAAAGACCACAAAAGTTGGGGTGTAACTGCTACCCCAAGCATAAATACAAATATAAAGTTTCACAAGACAAACATGAATACGTCCCTAATATAACAAAAAGTGGGACTGACTATATTAAAGACAAAACAACCATCATATCACGTCACTGCACGTCATGACGAATCCGTGCCTGCTGACCAGAAGAGAATGCTCCACCCAATGTCCTGCGACGAACAAAGCGGCTAGACTCCCCTACCTCAGTCCGGGGCCTCCTGTAGGCTGCATCTAAAGCATATCCTAAGGTCTCTACCCTCACTGCTCTGGCCTCCAGCTGGTCCTCTAACTGATCAACCCTTCTGGCTTCCTTGACCCAGGCCTCCCTGACATGCATCCTCGTAGACACCTCCAGCCCAGCCTCGAACCTCATGGCCTCCTGTTTGGCCTTCAGGTGGGCGATCTGCAGATCCTTCTGCTCCAGCCTCTCTCTTAGCTCAGCGTTCCGGGCCACAAGCTGATGTAGCAGTGGTCCGATCTGCTGCGCTGAGGACTCGTAACCCTGCAGTTGTACCTTCGCCACTCCCAAGTCATGCTCGAGCTGGTAGGCTAGGTCTCTATACTGGTCTTCTGTAATCTGGTGGGTCTGGTTCTGCTCCTCCAGATGAGCTATCCGAGCCTCCAGCTCCTCGCTCCTGCTGGTCAGTCCCTCAATGATATCGTCAGCAGTGGACCCCATGCCATCAACATAAGCAGGTGGCTCCTCTCCCCCGGTCTTGGGGTCGTCCTCCTCAGCATCCGGGTCCTGACTACCGGACCTCATGACTCCACCTATAACCGGCTCTGGTAGCTCCCTCTGATAGTCCTCCTCTGGCTTGGACTCCTCCAGTGGTACCTCTGGGGCAATAGGAGCATACCCCACCAACTGCTCATCAACTACAGGTATATCTAGGAATGTCTCCTCCTCTTGGGCTCCATTGGTCCCACCTATGTCAGTCATCCTACAATCACACCGAAAATCAACATTAGTACAGCAATAAAATATATTCATTGAAGAAATGAAATTATATTTCATTGGGTACTACTTGACTCGATGAATTCCCCAATTCATCATAACCACATATAATAAATCTCCTCGACTTATCTCCTAACACTCAATACGAGTTTACTATGAAGGTTATAACCTAGGTTTCGTGATCCTAAAGTTTATAACCTACTGCTTTGATACCAACCTGTGACGCCCCCAAATTCGGGTCTCCAAATACCCGGATCCGGTCATCACGATCCAACACATCATTCACCTTCAATAACATATATTAACTAAAAATGCGGAATATAATAAACATATGTTGTTCATTAAGTAGGTGTTACTAGTCCCAGAACACAATAACCTTAAACACTTACATAAATCCATACCCTAAATAACTATCAAGGTTTAAATTACATTAACAGAAATTAACTATTCATAAAATGAAAATCTGCTACAAGAAGTCTATCACTTCATCTTCTCCTTCCCTTTGTTCTTCACTGACGTCTCGGGTTTAGCTGCAATGGAGTCATGATATAGCAAGGATGAGCAACGAGTTTGCTCAGCAAGTTTTAAAGTACAACAATAAGGATTATATCATGATGAAAGGGATATATAAAGGGAATTCAATAATTATTAGAAGCAAGAACTTTAAGTGCTTTTAGAGCAAGAGATAGTCAAATAGACTTTGAACATTAACTTCCAAAGGAGTCAATAGCTAGTTGACCCTCTGGTTACTGGCTACAGAATAAGTACTTGAGGGGATCAGCCTCGCGTACGCTATGTGTATGCATAACATTTAATTCCGCTTGTTGTACCTTATATACGGTACCTGGGGTACTCCCCTATAATAAAAGGGGTGTTCATTCAGTCTAAGAATCCTTACCGTTGATTGGTTCGGATAGCTTTTATAAATTCTTACATACGTGCCTGACCGAGACAAGGGTTCAGACTTAATCATGAATAGTTCGTGAATTTCAGAACTTGAATAATTATACGAATTCAAATGCACAAGTGCGAATGCCAATGAATACGTAGATGTGGAATAATTTTAAAAGTAATTAGACCACTTAAGACATGCTTGGAGATAAGATTCAAGCTTAAAGAATAACTTGCAATAATATATACCTTTTGCACGAATTAAAAATAATGTATAAGGTTTAGAAATATTGCTCAATGTAAAAGTTGAGTAAGATAGAACTTGCATTCAATATACTGAAAGAATGGAATTAGGGAACTTGTCTGATTGCTCAGCTACAGATAAATTTAGCTTTAATTAATTGATCTTGAGTGACCTATCATTGGATAAAGTCGACTTATCAATTAATGTGGCATTGTTATATAATGGCACACCTCACTATACCATTTATCTAACAGGTAATACTTCACCATCTACATTTAATTACTATTTTACATTAGCTAAACAGAAATTAATTAATGACCTTTAGCTATTAAAATAATTGTTAGCTAATCATGATTACTATTCTTCGAATGTTCAGATTATTACCCTTATTGTCTCTAAATATGGGTGAATAATCTTTATTTATTATTAGAATAATAAATTCATCATGGTTTAATGACAACTAAATAATAGTTGATTACTTATTTAATTACACTTAATTACTATTTACCCTTAAGAGTAATTGAGTAATTATTATTCTTGTTCCTTATTCAACTTTAATAAGATGTAGTAATTCTACACATACACTTAATTATCATTAAATAATCATTAGGTATTTATTATCTTTATCTATTAAGAGCCGAAAATAAATAATTAACTTATTAATCTCCCTCGTACTTAATCATTATTTCATTAATGATTAAGTAATTGTTATCCTTATTAACTTATTCATACCTAATTATAATAATTAGATATTTATTATCTTCATTTATTGTTAATAAATAATAACAAATAATTATTTCATTACCTTTATTCATACTTAAGTAAATAATAAATACGTACTTTATTAATTCGGTTCATACTTAATTATTATTGAATAGCAATAATTAAATATTTATTATCTCTATTTATTATTTATTGATAAATAATAAATAATTACTTTTATTAACTTTATTCATACTTAGTTATTATTTAATATTAATTTAAACAATAACTAAATATTTATTATCTTTATTTATTATTTATTGATAAATAATAAATAATTACTTTATTCATACTTAATTATTATTTAATATTAATTAAATAACAATTAAATATTTATTATCTTTATTTATAATAAATAATTCATTTATAAATTTTTATTCATACTTAATTATTATTACTCAAATAATAATTAAATATTTATTATCTTTATTTATTAATCTATTCATACTTAATTATTATTTAATATTAGTTAAATAATAATTGAATATTTATTATCTTACTAATTTATTCATTTTTAATTATTATTTAATTATTAATCAAATAATAGTTAAATATTTATTATCTTTATTCATTATTAAATAATAAATAATTAATTTATTAACTTTATTTAATTACTATTATCAGTAATAATTAAATGTTTATTATCTTTATTTATTATTCATTGATAATAAATAATTACTTTATTGATTTTATTTATTAGTTATAGTAACTAATTAATTTACAAGTATATTATTAACCCAAATCAATTAATTAATCACTACGCCAACATTTGATTCCCAGTAAAGCTACTGACACGGATACTCACACTACCTAGTTTAAGCCTTTCATCAAACATTTGGTGAATCTTACAACACTGTGTTGGTTAAACCAAATCACAAGGTTAGACTGTCGAACCTTAGGGTTCATCACAACAGATTCCCAACAACAGTACAAGCAATACAATCCAAGTATACAACTAACAATAGAAAATATAATACCCAATATCACATTACCAGATTTCCCAAAAATTATAGTACAATGTTCTGAGTTTCAAACCCAAGTAGTTACAATACTATACAGTGTAACCTAAATCAAACAAAACCATTACAGTAGCTTAATAACCCATTTCTATACCTTGGGTTTGATCGCGCCGTTGTCCTCCTCCTTCTCCCACAGTACACAACCCAGTCGGTCATTCACTAATAAATTTTCCCTCTCTGAGATTTCAAACCCTAAATTTTCTAATTTGAAACTCACAAAACAAAGGATTCGGCATCTATGGTATAGGGGATGGGGGCTCAATTTATAGAAGGAAAATTACCCAAATCAATTGGGTATTACCCCAATCGATTTTCCAAGGACCGTTGGTAGGAAGGAGGCACCCCTGATGGTCCACATCACCCCATCCGATGCACTGGTTCGGTCGCCCTCGAGCCTTGCGCTGCCACGGTCACGTCGCCGGTCGACTCCCTGATTTTCTGGAACCCTTGGTCCGCCGACGGAGCGCTCGGTCGCTTCGATTAACTGCCTTGAACTTTGAACAGTCCGCCGGTCGATCTTCACGCCGTCCGTCTGGTTCGAGCTGTCGCCGGTGCCTTGCTCCCGTCTCTCGCTCGATGATTGACTGAAGGGTTGGGTTTCGTTCGATTGATTGGGTTCGGCTAGGCCTACCCCTATTCTTTCTTCCCGTTGCTAACTGGTCTGAGGGTTTGATTTGAGGGTCTTGATCTCGTTTGGTTTTCTTTCCCAATTGATTTCGTTAGTTCTGATATATCCCCAGCCCCAATTGAAGCAACTCGACTGGAATGAAAGAGAATGGATCCACCCGATTGAGATTATTTCAAACCGATTGGATTTAGGGATTGGGCTCAACCCAATAGGGTTGGGCCGGTTTGAACAAATAAAATAAAAGGAAAAGAAATGGGCCAGTCCAATCAAAATAACATTATGCTCTTATCATTTTAATTGAATAATTAATTCAATTAATTAGTTAAATATTTGTTTTACCAATAATTCTTGATTCGAATTATTTAATAAAATGAATTTATTTATTAATTTTTCCTAAATTTCTTGCAAATCAAATCTTAGGGTTAACTCACTAATTTAATCAAACTATTAATGAGCCCCTTTAATGCCAAGAAAATTATTGGACCATATATTTAGATAATTAATTAATAATACCTACATGGGTCCAATTAAATTCATAAAATTAAATAAAATGAATTTCATATATCAAAATAAATCAATACAATGTTTAAAAATTTACTGGACATTACACTGACCGTCAGTTTATGGGTGATAAGCTATGATTAATCTCAACTGGATTCCTAAGTGTTTTTGGAGACTTGTCCAAAAGTTTGAAGTAAATCAGGGATCTCGGTCGGATACTATAGAAATAAGGACTCCATGTCTAAAAATAATTTCATTGATTTAAAGTTTGGCTAACTGGTCAAGACTGAAGTTAACTTTTATGGGTAGAAAATGAGTTGACTTGGTAAGACGATCTACAATTACCCAAATGA
Organism: Aralia elata; assembly: GCA_034770075.1. NCBI lineage: Eukaryota > Viridiplantae > Streptophyta > Magnoliopsida > Apiales > Araliaceae > Aralia > Aralia elata. Next base: position 38,994,338 of record CM068380.1, on the reverse strand, counting down.
CATTGTGACCTTTCGGTGTATTTGGAAGACCTACTATAAAGTCCATTGTAATATGTTCCTATTTCCACTCAGGAATTTCTAAGGGCTGTAGTAATCCACTCGGTTTTGATGTTCAGCATTAACCCATTGACACATTAAACATTTACTTACCCATTCCGCTATTTCTCTTTTCATGTTAGACCACCAAAAGTGTCGGCTTAAATCCGTGTACATTTTTGTACTACCTGGATGTACAACGAACTTAGAACTATGGGCTTCATTCAGTATTTCATCTTTCAATTCTTGTACTGAGGGTACCTGTGACACCCCCCAAATTCAGGTACCAATACCTCGAATTTGGTGCTCACGATACAATATATCCATACACCTCTAAACAACATAAATCAACTAATGCGGAATAAAATAAACATATGTTGTTCATTACAAAAGGTTTACTACGGTCCCAAGGTCTATAACCTTAAATAAATACATCGCAGAATACCATAATAATACAAAAATGATTCCACGAATTACATATCAGGATAGTACATATAACTATTCCTTAAGCTTTCCTTTGCCTTTGTCCGCTTTGGAACTCCCCAGCTTAGCTGCAATAGGTTCATGATATAGCAAGGGTGAGCAACTACTTTGCTCAGCAAGTTTAAAAGCAAGAATGGAGATATATCATGAATGAATAAGAGTAATACCTGCATAGATCAACAATTTATGAACATTGATGACATAGCTGAAATGACATAATCAAAGTTCAAATGAAACAATGAATAATGATTATTTACTGCTGAGTGGTCCAACCGACCATGAACTTTTGGCCAAAGAGTCAATCATTCGACTAACTCTTTTAAAACCTGGCCCCGTCAGTTGTACTCGAGGGGATCAGCCTCTCGTACACCATGTATATGCATAACATTTAACTCTGACTGCATCGAATAACCGACACATTATAATCCCCTAATAAGGGTTGCTCTCTCAGTCCAAGAATCCGCACCAACAATCGGTTTGGATAGCTTTTAAAATAATAACTTGTATGGGTCTAGCCGAAACAAATGGCGTAGACTATCTCCTTAAACAGTTCATGAATGAAAAACTTAAACGTTTCACAGTCCAACAACAGATAATGAATTCAAATGTATAAGCTGCGAATATCAATAATTTATCCTTGATGTGGGGTAATTGAAAATAATTAATCCACTAATATAATTTGAAATTAATAACTCCAATTGAGTCACAAAACTTGCAATAATATAGAATGATTGCTCAATCAATAAATAACTCGCGCAATAAACAAAAGTTGTACGGTTGAGAAATCCTGCCCAATATTAAATTGAGCTAGAGTAAGGAAACTTGCATTCAATATATAGAAAGAATGAAGTTAGGAAACTTGCCCAACACAAGGGTTAGACAAGCGTTAGGAAACTTGCCTGAAGCGCTGCTACAGTATTACAACACACGCTCCTTAATATCCTACACAATTAGGTACATATTCACATACAATTAGTCACATACGGAATACCAAATATTTGTTTACACAACTCTATAATGTCCCATTCAAATAATAAACAAAATATTAAACAAGGTTATGCCCACTAGTTACGGCGTTACGACGCTTGCACGTCTATACGCCCAACTTGCCTATTCGAATGCCCGAGCGACACGCAATTGCGTACGTCTAACACGCCCATTTGATTTATCTAATACCTATTGGTTAATGCTAAGTATCATTATAAATCATAATAATCATGTTATGAAGGTTAGAACATCACTTTACAAGGTCGGGGGCATCACGTGTGCAAATGCGCATGCCCGACGCCCTCCGATTGACCCCAATTACGCATCAGTCCTATAAATGGCTAATTTAGGCCATGATACAGGTCTCAAATCGAAAAACTTAAATAACGAAAGTTGTAGGGCTACTCGTTCTCTTTCCGAATCATCTTGAATCATCTCAATCCGAGTTCGTATGCAAACGTTATGGACATTTTAGTAAAGGGCGTCAAAACTGTCTACCAAACTGCAGCCCCAGCGCGGCCAGCGCTCAAATGGCCTTAAAATGAGCGCTGTCGGCGCTCAACCGGCTGTATCCCAGGTAAGAAATTGCACCAGCTTCGCGACTTCGACCTCCTTTCACTCCGATCTTCATATCTTCTTCAATACACGTTCAAATTGGTCCATTTCGGACTCTATGGACTCCTAATTCATGGGGCTACAACATATCAAAAATGCAGAGCTACCCATTAACATTAACATGGTCAAATATTAGGCCAAAGTGTAAAGTTCATACTCTGTTCTTCGAGTTCTTAACAAGTTTTACAAAAATCATTACTACGAACTCGTTTTAACTCCTTTTTACTCCATTCCAACTGGGTTAGCTTCGTAACCCATGGAACTACAACACCATAGCAACAAATAAAATTAACAAACACAAAATCATAGCTCTACAGTCCTCTAAAAAGTCCGAATGTCCAAGTTCATGTCCAAAGTCCATTGTTCTTGCTCCATTAAGCCAATGTAAGGATTTCTTGCATTTTTGTTCCACTTTGATGTTATTAATGGCTTACATAACCTCTTAACAACATTTATAAACAATCACAACAAACAAAAACACCAAGAATCGCCAAAAATCCGACCCACAAGCTTAAGAGTTCAAAACTAAGAAAACTTGAAAAGCTTAACAAGAAATCAAATGGAAAGGATTTGGTTGGGGTTTTACCTCTGTAAATCCTTCCTACAGGTTAAGAAGCTTGGCTAGGCTTGATTTTGAAGGTCCTTCTTGCTTGGTTCCTCCACCCGTGCCTTCTTCTTCTTCCTCCTTTCTTTTCCGACGAGTTCTTCCTTTTTCCGGCGAACTCCGGCGACTTCTTCCTCTTCCTTCTTTGCAGCTCTCTCTCTCTTTCTCTCTCTCTATCAGTTGATGGGAATGGGAAGAGTGTAGAGTGCAAGAGAGAGTGAATGATTGAATGGAATGGGGGAGTGGAGGAGTGAATTAAGGAGAAAATGGGTTTGGTGCTCAAGGTTGGCCAAAATTCAAACTTGCCGGCAACCCCCCTTCTCTCTCCTCATTTTCTAGCAATTTGATTGGTGGAAAATGGTTTGGTGGTTCCCACTTGAAATAACAAGCCAAAATAAATACCGAAAACACCAAAAATATATCCGAAAACTCCCACTTTTGTACCAAAACTGGTAAATAACTCTACCCAAAATTAAAATGGGTATTACCATAAATATTGGGATGGGTAAAAATAATTATTACGGGATTTGTCCATTTATTCGGAATACCCATATAGCACATTTCGGATACGGATAAAATCACGTATCAGCTCAAATAAATTTCCCGACACTTGGAAAAATTATTCGTACGCATACACGTATTTATAAAATTTATTAACATCGAAAAAGACACAAAAATATCTGGCATGAATAGTACCTCGGGAAACGTGCCTCGTGAATAGTGATTTAGCGACGCTACGCGAAATCAATTATTCACTTAAACAAAACTATAACACGTAAAATTTCATGCATTCACATAATCCAGATTGTCACACAACCTTTAAACACGTAACACAAATGTAATATTAATAAAATATAAAATATTCATTAATATTTAAAAATTCGAATTACAAGGAAATTTCAGAATTTCCGGTCGTTACATCCTCCCCCCCTTATAAGAATTCTGTCCCCAGAATTACAGTCTAGGTACGGAAAACTTAACGGGTTCACTCAAAAAGATGCGGATAATTCTTCCTCATCTTCTCTTCTAGCTCCCACGTAGCTTCTTCAGCTGCGTGGTTCCTCCAAAGTACTTTAACCGAATGAATGACCTTATTTCTTAACTTCTGTTCTTTCTTATCTAATATCTGGATAGGAATCTCCTCATATGATAAGTCCTTCTCCATTTGAATTGGTTCATAGGATATCACATGCTTGTAGTCGGGTTTATATGGCCGCAACACAGAAACGTGAAACACATTATGAATATGCTCCAGTTCAGGAGGTAGAGCTACCTCGTACGCCACTTCACCTACCCTCTTTAAAACTTCAAATGGTCCTACGAACCTGGGACTCAATTTTCCCTTCTTCCCAAATCTGATCTTCCCTTTCCAGGGAGATACCTTCAAAAATACAAAGCTGCCAACTTCAAAGTCTCGTTTCTGACGATGCAAATCGGCGTATTTCTTCTGTCGATCCTGAGCCGCTACCAATCGAGCTCTTATCACCTTGACGACATCCACAGTCTGCTGCACCATTTCAGGCCCTAACAGTCTTCGTTCACCGACTTCGTCCCAACACAGAGGTGTTCGACACTTCCTCCCGTATAATGCTTCGTATGGCGGCATGCCAATACTTGCATGATAACTGTTATTATAGGCGAACTCCACCAATGGTAGGTGATCGTCCCAGTTGCCTTTAAAATCCATCACACATGCTCTAAGCATGTCCTCAAGCGTCTGAATCGTTCGTTCGCTCTGCCCATCAATTTGAGGATGATATGCCGTACTCAACCTCAACTGGGTTCCCAACCTTTCTTGTAAGCTCTTCCAGAAATTCGACGTGAAGTGCGGATCTCTGTCAGATATAATAGATACCGGTACTCCATGTCGTGACACGATCTCTTTCACATATAACTTTGCTAGCTGCTCCAAATTGTACCTTATCTTGATCGGTAGAAAATGTGCAGATTTAGTTAAACGATCCACGATCACCCAGATCGCGTCGTAACCTTTGTGAGTTGGTGGAAGCCCCGTCACGAAATCCATCGTGATATGCTCCCACTTCCACTCCGAAATATCCAGTGGTTGTAGCAGTCCACCCGATTTCTGATGTTCCGCTTTTACCGTTTGACATGTCAGACATCGCCCAACACATTCCGCAACCTCCCTCTTCATGTTCAGCCACTAGAAGTGTCGGCGCAAGTCCTGATACATCTTGGTACTACCAGGGTGTATCGAATACTTTGTAGAATGAGCTTCTTGCAAAATCTCTTCTCTCAACTCCGGAACCATCGGTATCCAGATCCTTCCTTCAAACCTTAGCAGTCCCGTGCTATCAACTTTGTACTTCAAGTTTTCTCCTTCTGAGATTCGCTCCCTTGAGCCTCCTTTATCCTGTCTAATAAAGTCGGACTCGCCTCTACCGCGAACAGTTTCTCGTCTGCATTCGTCGAATACTTGACCTCCAACTCCAGTCTTTCCATATCCTTGATCAGTTCCTCTTGAGCTGTCAACATCATCAATCGGCTACCACATTGGTACCTTACCGGGATGGTATAGAATCTCACAATCGTAGTCCTTGATCAACTCCAACCATCGCCTTTGCCTCATGTTTAGTTCCTTCTGAGTGAAAATATACTTCAGACTTTTGTGGTCTGTGTATATCTCACACTTCTCACCATACAGATAGTGCCTCCAAATCTTTAGAGCAAACACCACTTCCGTTAGTTCCAAGTCATGAGTCGGATATCCCTTCTCATAGTCCTTCAGCTGTCGTGACGCGTATGCAATGGCCTTCCCATGCTGCATCAATACGCACCCAAGGCCTTTGTGTGACGCATCACTGTACACCACAAATCCCCCTGTATCATCAGGCAGTGATAACACAGGTGCTTCACTAAGTTTCTTCTTCAATTCCAAGAAACTCTCTTCGCACTTATCCATCCACACAAACTTCACAGTCTTCCTTGTCAAATTCGTCAACGGTGTCGCTATCTTCGAAAAATTCTGAATAAACCTCCGATAGTAACCTGCTAATCCCAAGAAACTTCGAACTTCTGTCGGCGTCCTTGGCTGCTCCCAGTTTATTACTGCTTCTACTTTGGCAGGATCCACTGATACACCATCCTTGTCAATCACGTGCCCCAAAAACTGCACCCTTTGTAGCCAAAATTCGCACTTGGAAAACTTTGCATAAAGCTTCTCTCTTCTCAGTGTTTCCAAGGCCATTCTCAAATGCTCGACGTGTTCCTCCTCCATCTTCGAGTAGACTAAAATGTCATCTATGAAAACGACAACAAATTTATCTAGGTATTGCTTGAACACTCTGTTCATCATGTCCATGAATGCTGCTGGCGCGTTCGTCAGCCCAAATGACATAACCAAAAACTCAAAGTGTCCATATCGAGTTCTGAATGCTGTCTTTGGAATATCTCCCTGCCTCACCTTCAGTTAGTGATATCCCGTCCTCAAATCAATCTTCGAAAAGTATTTCGCTCCCTTTAATTGATCGAACAAATCATCAATTCTGGGCAACGGGTACTTGTTCTTAATCGTGACTTTGTTCAACTCCCGATAGTCAATGAAAAGCCTAAGAGATCTGTCTTTCTTCTTTACGAACAGTACTGGCGCTCCCCATGGAGATACACTTGGACGAATATACCCCTTATCTAGCAACTCCTGCAATTGAACCATCAGTTCTTTCATTTCCACCGGTGCCATTCTGTACGGTGCCTTTGAGATCGGTGCGGTTCCCGGTACTAAGTCGATCGCAAATTCCACTTCTCTATCCGGCGGTAATCCTGGTATCTCATCTGGGAAAACATCTGGGAATTCCCTTACTACAGGTATCTGACCCAGCTCACCCTCTACTCTTTGGGTATCAACCACGTGAGCCAGATAACCTATACAACCTTTATGTATCAATTTATTTGCTTGCATCATCGTCAGACAACAAGATTGTCTCGGCGATTTACTACCGTAAAATACGACCTTCGACTTATTCGGAGTCTTTAGGTGTATACTTTTCTTCTGACAATCAATCATAGCCCCGTGACTAGACAACCAATCCATCCCAAGAATTACATCAAATTCTCCTAGCCATATCGGAATTAAATCTACGCTCAGTTTAAACCCGTTTATCCCAACACAACAATTTCTATGGATGTATTCCACAGGAATAACTTCTTTATTAGCTACTTCCACATTCATTGGATTCTTTAATTTCTCACAAGGTAAGTTTAGCCGTTTAGCAAATTCATCCGACACAAATGAACAGGTAGCTCTCGAGTCAAATAATACATATGCATTAATATTATTGATCGAAATAATACCTGACACCACATCTTTTGATTCCATCGCATCCTGCACTGTCATGTTGAAGGTGCGTGCTACTGGTCTGTTCTGTTGTGTTGGTCCTCCGATAGTCAGCTTACTGTTGTTCCCTTGGTTAGCACTGCCTGCATCACTCTTTCTCTTTGGGCAATCCTTCTTCTGATGATCTGAAGCGCCACAAGAAAAACAACTTCCTGCCTTCGCCTTTGGGCATTGTGGGGAAAAGTGCCCTGGTTGACCACAGTTGAAACAAACTCCTTTTCCTTTCATGCATTCTCCAAAGTGATTCCTTCCACATTTCTCGCATTTACTTCCCTTCTTTATATCCCCTTCGGATTTACTTCATGTCATCTGACTGTCGTTCCATTTTCTCTTATTTGGGTTACTTCCCCCGCTGCTACCTTCCTTATGCCCATCATGACTCTTTTTCTTTTTCTGATCTTGGTTGTGCCTGGCCAAAGCTTCGCTTCCTCCCTCAGCAATGATTGCTTTCTCAAGTAATGTAGAAAATGTGTTGATCTGCAAAACCGTAACCTTACTATACACCTAAGGTTTCAGTCCTTGTTCAAATCTCTTTGCTCGCCTAGCTTCGGTGTCCACCTGATGTGGAGCAAACCTAGCTAATTCATTAAATTTTGCGGCATACTCCGCAACTAACATGCTTCCTTGCTTTAGTTCCAGGAACTTTATCTCCATGCTTGCCTGCATACTCGCTGGAAAGTAATTTTCGAAAAACAGCTCCTTGAAACGAGCCCATGCAATCGTGCCTTCCCCCGCTCGACCTTTGTTCGCCTTCCACCAGTAATTTGCCTCACCTTTCATCATGAAAGTGGCAAACAACGTCATCTGTTCTTCGGCCACCCTTGCGACCTCAAAAACTTTCTCTATTTCTTCTACCCATGTCTGGGCTTCAATCGGATCCGTAGTACCACGAAATTCCGGTGGTCCTACTAATTTGAAGTCCTTAAAATTCGCCATGTGACTTCCTGGCTGATCAACTGCAGCGGCTTGTCTGCCCTGCATTGCTTCTGCTAATAAGTTAACAAAAGCCCTCATAGGGTCTGCCTGACCCTCCTCGTTATTCACCGACTCCTCAACCCTTTGGTTACGCGGTCGTCCTCTTGGCGCCATGATCTGCTAAAAGAAAACCATCGGCTATTACTAATAGATCTAGGCCTCATGCAACAAGTCATTTAAGTCAACAATTAAAAGTAAAAGCATCTATCAAACACGTTTGATTTAAATAAAACAACTGCATTTATAACCATATGTCATTGTCTTAATACAACCAGACTCAACATGTGGCATACTTCTATAAATGCTAAATGACATAGCCTGCCAACAATTAACTATCCCCTACAAACACAAGTGGGGAATAATAACCTTCCACCCCTATACTAGAAGCAAAATTGGGGTTCAACTACTATCCCATGCACGCTACAAGCAGAGGGATTTACAACATAAGTAAGCCCCTAATACAACAAAAGTGGGACCTACTACAAACATAATGCTAAAAATAACACATCACCGCCTGCTGCGGCAAATTGCAACCCTGAGCTCCCGTCGAGCCAGCCTGTCGACCACTCGGCACCTAATCACGCGCCTGCTGCTACCCTCATCCCTAGGGTACCTCCTCACCCTGTCCCTCAGCCTGCCAATGGAAGTGGTCAAGCCTGACCTGAGGGAATCAATCTCTACAGTCAGGGCTGCCAAGTGCTCCATTGCCTCATCTCGCTCTAGACGAGTAGTCTCCAGCTGATCCTCTACCCGCTCTATCTGTCCTACCAGCATCACATTCCTCTCTAGGAGGTCATAAACCATCACACCAAACTGAACAGAAACCCCTCGGCGACCGTGAACCTCTACCTCTAATTCGGCAATCCTCTGGTCCTTTTCTTGCAACTTCTGGGTCAACTCAGTCTTTTCTCCCAAAGTCTGATATGCCAATGACCTATACTGCTCCTCTCGGTCCTGGTGCTCCTGGTTCTGTTCCTCTAAGTGGGCTACCCGATTCTCGAGCTCCTCATTCTTATTTGTCAGTTCTTCAATGATGTCACTAGCAGTAGTGCCCATACCATCTGCATACTCAGGTGGCTCCTCATCCTCCGTCACTGGATCCTCCTCGGGGTCCTCATCCTCCCCCTCATCGCTTACCAGCCTCAGCACTCCTCCAGTAACTGGCTCCTCCTCGGAACTATACTCGGTCTCGGACTCATCCATAGTGTCCATCATCTCTGGCTCACTCGGCTGCACCTCCACTAACTGCCCTGCGTCCACATGAATGTCTGTGAACTCTACCTCTCTAGTAGGACTGAACTCTCCCATCTCAGACATCTTACAGCCACAAACAGAAACAAATAGACAGCAAGATGTCAGTGTCACAATAAAATATATTCATTGATAAAATGAAATGATATTTTATCATGCACAACTCGGCTCGATGAATTTCCACAATCCACCTCCAGACATGACCATCAAATGAATCTCCTCGATCCATCACCTAGCGTACTCAATACGAGTTTAATACTAAGGTTATAACCTAGGTTTCATAAATCCTAAAGTTTATAACCTAAAGCTTTGATACCAACCTGTGACACCCCCCAAATTCAGGTACCAATACCTCGAATTTGGTGCTCACGATACAATATATCCATACACCTCTAAACAACATAAATCAACTAATGCGGAATAAAATAAACATATGTTGTTCATTACAAAAGGTTTACTACGGTCCCAAGGTCTATAACCTTAAATAAATACATCGCAGAATACCATAATAATACAAAAATGATTCCACGAATTACATATCAGGATAGTACATATAACTATTCCTTAAGTTTTCCTTTGCCTTTGTCCGCTTTGGAACTACCCGGCTTAGCTGCAATAGGTTCATGATATAGCAAGGGTGAGCAACTACTTTGCTCAGCAAGTTTAAAAGCAAGAATGGAGATATATCATGAATGAATAAGAGTAATAGCTGCATAGATCAACAATTTATGAACATTGATGACATAGCTGAAATGACATAATCAAAGTTCAAATGAAACAATGAATAATGATTATTTACTGCTGAGTGGTCCAACCGACCATGAACTTTTGGCCAAAGAGTCAATCATTCGACTAACTCTTTTAAAACCTGGCCCCGTCAGTTGTACTCGAGGGGATCAGCCTCTCGTACACCATGTATATGCATAACATTTAACTCTGACTACATCGAATAACCGACACATTATAATCCCCTAATAAGGGTTGCTCTCTCAGTCCAAGAATCAGCACCAACAATCGGTTTGGATAGCTTTTAAAATAATAACCTGTATGGGTCTAGCCGAAACAAATGGCGTAGACTATCTCCTTAAACAGTTCATGAATGAAAAACTTAAACGTTTCACAGTCCAACAACAGATAATGAATTCAAATGTATAAGCTGCGAATATCAATAATTTATCCTTGATGTGGGGTAATTAAAAATAATTAATCCACTAATATAATTTGAAATTAATAACTCCAATTGAGTCACAAAACTTGCAATAATATAGAATGATTGCTCAATCAATAAATAACTCGCACAATAAACAAAAGTTGTACGGTTGAGAAATCCTGCCCAATATTAAATTGAGCTAGAGTAAGGAAACTTGCATTCAATATATAGAAAGAATGAAGTTAGGAAACTTGCCCAACACAAGGGTTAGACAAGCGTTAGGAAACTTGCCTGAAGCGCTGCTACAGTATTACAACACACGCTCCTTAATATCCTACACAATTAGGTACATATTCACATACAATTAGTCACATACGGAATACCAAATATTTGTTTACACAACTCTATAATGTCCCATTCAAATAATAAACAAAATATTAAACAAGGTTATGCCCACTAGTTACGGCGTTACGACGCTTGCACGTCTATACGCCCAACTTGCCTATTCGAATGCCCGAGCGACACGCAATTGCGTACGTCTAACACGCCCATTTGATTTATCTAATACCTATTGGTTAATGCTAAGTATCATTATAAATCATAATAATCATGTTATGAAGGTTAGAACATCACTTTACAAGGTCGGGGGCATCACGTGTGCAAATGCGCATGCCCGACGCCCTCCGATTGACCCCAATTACGCATCAGTCCTATAAATGGCTAATTTAGGCCATGATACAGGTCTCAAATCGAAAAACTTAAATAACGAAAGTTGTAGGGCTACTCGTTCTCTTTCTGAATCATCTTGAGTCATCTCAATCCGAGTTCGTATGCAAAAGTTATGGACATTTTAGTAAAGGGCGTCAAAACTGTCTACCAAACTGCAGCCCCAGCGCGGCCAGCGCTCAAATGGCCTTAAAATGAGCGCTGTCGGTGCTCAACCGGCTGTATCCCAGGTAAGAAATTGCACCAGTTTCGCGACTTCGACCTCCTTTCACTCCGATCTTCATATCTTCTTCAATACACGTTCAAATTGGTCCATTTCGGACTCTATGGACTCCTAATTCATGGGGCTACAACATATAAAAATGCAGAGCTACCCATTAACATTAACATGGTCAAATATTAGGCCAAAGTGTAAAGTTCATACTCTGTTCTTCGAGTTCTTAACAAGTTTTACAAAAATCATTACTACGAACTCGTTTTAACTCTTTTTTACTCCATTCCAACTGGGTTAGCTTCGTAACCCATGGAACTACAACACCATAGCAACAAATAAAATTAACAAACACAAAATCATAGCTCTACAATCCTCTAAAAAGTCCGAATGTCCAAGTTCATGTCCAAAGTCCATTGTTCTTGCTCCATTAAGCCAATGTAAGGATTTCTTGCATTTTTGTTCCACTTTGATGTTATTAATGGCTTACATAACCTCTTAACAACATTTATAAACAATCACAACAAACAAAAACACCAAGAATCGCCAAAAATCCGACCCACAAGCTTAAGAGCTCAAAACTAAGAAAACTTGAAAAGCTTAACAAGAAATCAAATGGAAAGAATTTGGTTGGGGTTTTACCTCTGTAAATCCTTCCTACAGGTTAAGAAGCTTGGCTAGGCTTGATTTTGAAGGTCCTTCTTGCTTGGTTCCTCCACCCGTGCCTTTTTCTTCTTCCTCCTTTCTTTTCCGGCGAGTTCTTCCTTTTCCGGCGAACTCCGATGACTTCTTCCTCTTCCTTCTTTGCAACTCTCTCTCTCTTTCTCTCTCTCTCTATCAGCTGATGGGAATGGGAAGAGTGTAGAGTGCAAGAGAGAGTGAATGATTGAATGGAATGGGGGAGTGGAGGAGTGAATTAAGGAGAAAATGGGTTTGGTGCTCAAGGTTGGCCAAAATTCAAACTTGCCGGGAACCCCCCTTCTCTCTCCTCATTTTCTAGAAATTTGATTGGTGGAAAATGGTTTGGTGGTTCCCACTTGAAATAACAAGCCAAAATAAATACCCGAAAACACCAAAAATATATCCAAAAACTCCCACTTTTGTACCAAAACTGGTAAATAACTCTACCCAAAATTAAAATGGGTATTACCATAAATATTGGGATGGGTAAAAATAATTATTATGGGATTTGTCCATTTATTCGGAATACCCATATAGCACATTTCGGATACGGATAAAATCACGTATCAGCTCAAATAAATTTTCTGACACTTGGAAAAATTATTCGTACGCATACACGTATTTATGAAATTTATTAACATCGAAAAAGACACAAAAATATCTGGCATGAATAGTACCTCGGAAAACGTGCCCCGTGAATAGTGATTTAGCGATGCTACGCGAAATCAATTATTCACTTAAACAAAACTATAACACGTAAAATTTCATGCATTCACATAATCTAGATTGTCACACAACCTTTAAACACGTAACACAAATGTAATATTAATAAAATATAAAATATTCATTAATATTTAAAAATTCGAATTACAAGGAAATTTCAGAATTTCCGGTCGTTACAGTACCCAAATTCTATCCTTGTACCTCAGTGCCCCATCCTTTTCTAATCTTAATTTGTCATTCTTTTTATAAATTATTTCAATCTTACATTTCTGACATTTTATAATCAACACATAATCTCAAAATTCCATCTTTCTTCTTTACAAACAACACTGTGCTCTCCAATGTGAAACACTAGGTTGTATGTATTTCTTGTCTAAGAGTTCTTGTAACTGCACAAGTAACTCTTTCAACTTCACTGGTACCATCCTATACGGTGCCTTCGAAACTGGCGTCATACCAGGTGCAAGATTGATAACAAACTCGATCTCTCTATCCGGAGGTAGACCTGGTAAATCATTTAGAAACACATCTGAAAATTCTTTAACTACAGGTATTTGATCTAACTTTGCTCCTTCTTTTCAAGTATCTACTATATATGCCAAATAACCTGTACAACCCTTCCTAAGCAATCTCTCTGCTTGCATTACTGTCAGACATCGAGATCGTTTAGGTGCACAACCACCATTGAACACTACCTTTGACTTTGACGCAGTCAATCGGTTTACACGCTTCCGATGGTAGTCAATCATTGCATTGTGATTAACCAACCAATCCATGCCTAAGATTATATCGAATTCTCCCAACGGTATAGGAATAATGTTCACGAGAAACTTGTGTTCCTTAGTCTCTACGTTATAATTTCTATATAGGCTTTTAATGGGAATTATCTCTCAGTTTGCAATTTTTACGTTTTAAAAGGTATATCTAAAATTTATTAACTGTTGGGTTGAGTTTACTTCTCTATTTTTTGCCTCTACTAATGTATATGGTCTTCTTCCAAGCGGCGTTAAGCTATATAAGTAAGAAAACTAGTATAATTACAAGTATGTAATGCACATATTGTTCAAACATAATTTGTATATTCATACAGAAGGTTTACATATTCGGCTAGTAGTTTATATAAGTACTACTAGCATTCCCAAACCAGTTTCTAAAAACTTGGGTAAAGTAGTTTAGATACTACTTTTTACATACACACTTTGGTGACCAGGTTTATCTAAAGCTTAATCTTACGATACTCATCACACAGCATACTGGATACCACCCACCTATTGATGTCGTATCCAGTCTTTCCATTTTCTACAGGATAATCCTCTACTCACTTATCCAGATCCACAAGTATTTCACAAAATTCTTTATTAGTTTTATCAAGCCTTTCTTGGATTTGATATCTTTCTCTTTCCTTTCTTGACAACAGTGTCTGAAGTCGGATATTTAATCGTTCTTCATTCTCCTACCTTTCTTCCACATACATTACCCTATTGTTTAAGGTATGTATTTCCATCTGGGCTTGTTCTAATAGATTTTCGTCCTCTGGGTTTCCTTCTTCTAACTCTTCTACAGATTGATTTCGAACTTCTGATATATCCCGCCATATTAGTTCTTCCTCATCTTCTCCTTGTTCTATAATCTGAACCCCTGCAGTATCCTCATTAGGTTCTGCCTCTACCGCATCATAGAATTCTAAGTTATATTGAACTTCTTGTCCTTCAGGATCACTGCCCTGCTCAAGCTCTATCACCTGTGAATCTATCTCCCCTGAACTATCTCCCCAGTCTGGGTTTGCCATCCTATAAAAGAATTTTACTTGTTTAGTATTATGATGAAGCATGTTTACACAAAAATATAAGGCTTTTAAGGTTATCTTATGTGTATTAAGTATTTTATGGACTCAAAGATTATATCCTAAGGTATTTCCTAACTACCTTAGAGCTATAATCTACAGCTCTGATACCATCCTGTGACGCCCCCAAATTCTCTACACCTCCTATAGCAGATTTGGTGCTCACGTGATACTATTTAACTATAAATATTCCATAATATATAACTTCTATCTATCAAAGGTTCACAGTATCCCATAACAGATAATAGTTCTCGTCAGAACGTTATCTGTGTTTGGATACCCTTACTTGGATGTATAGATTCATATCTTGTGGATATCTCTTTCATATCAATAGTTCCTATCTATCTGACATTCACAGTATTAATGATAGGATTGTCCCTAGAACTGAGGGGCGCATTCCGGTAAAGATGGCACCTTACCGACGCTCATTAAGTGTAACCCAGAGCTTATAGAACTCTCAATATCATTCAAATACCCTCATTCAGATGTATAGTTCATATACATACTGTACTAACTTAATACAACTATTCTAAAGAAAGTAAAGATCAGAGTATAACGCATTCGATGTAATAAAGGATGATAATATATTACATATCATTAAGTTTGGTTACATCATTCTCAATATTAAGTTATTACAACAAAGCCTTAACAAAGACTTAAATTATTCAAAAACAGTAAATAAAACTAGTAAATATGTCCTTTTCCTTTGTCTGTCCCAGAAGTGTTAGGATTATCATTTAAAGCTGCAAGGAAGATATGCGCAAGAATGAGCTACAAATGCTCAGCAAGTTCATTTGAAAATTTAAACACAATGTGTTTGATTTGAAAGATGTCAATTGATGTATAACTGAGGGTTCTGTACCTAAACCATATATTTCATTTAGTTTTATCAGTCTTCAATGACTTAGAACCATTTCATTTTGGATATCTAGTAGGGGATCAGCCTCACCAATATCCTAGGAGTATGCATATCATCCTACCATTTATGTCAATTTTATTCCATTGACGTCACACTACCTTATCATAAGGCTTTCGAGATCACCTTCCATCCAATGTGTCTCATTTTACTCAGTATAAGATGTCGTACCAAAACAATTTGGTTTGACACATTAAATTTAAGCTTTAATATATGAACAATGATTTATTTTTAAGTTATGCTGAACAAGAAGCAATAACTTTACAATAATCGATAACAAGATATAGGGGACTTGCATAAATATAAGTTGAATAAGGTTAGGACACTTGCCTGTGCGTAGCACGTTAAGTTTACGTTATTTATCAATGTTGGGTAGTCTATTTATGCCTATTCATATCAATAATAAACATTAGAATCTATAATAATACTTATCTAATTAAACTAGACAAGTTTCACGAAGGTTCGAGGTCGATTCGGTATCTCGATCGCGTCATTTAGATAGCTAAACACATAGGTTTATCAATAAAACTTCATTTAGAAGCTTAAATATTAGTCTAAATCATTTAATTATCATTTATAACATTTTTAGAACCTTAATATTATTTTTAAATAATTTTTATAAGCTTGGAAATATTTTTAAATAATTTTACAAGCTTAGGAATATTTTTAAATGATTTAATTATCACTTAGAATAATTTTTAAAACATTAATATGTTATTTAAATAATTTATTTGTCATTTAGAATATTTTTAGATACCTAAAATATTATTTAAATGATTTATTTATCATTTATAATGTTTTTAGAACGATAGATTATTATTTAAATGATTTATTTATCATTTATAATGTTTTTAGAACGATAGATTATTATTTAAATGATTTATTTATCATTTATAATATTTTCTTAATGATAGAATATTATTTAAATGATTTATTTTATCATTAATAATATTTTTAGAATTTATTTTATCATTTAAATGATATAATTATTATTTATAATAATTTTTAAAACTTAGTTTAATATTTAAATGATTTAATTATCATTTGTAATATTATTAAATATTTAGTATTTTATTTTTAATAATTTATTTATTATTTAAAATAATTTTGGAAAGTTAGTAATATTTTTAAATGAATTAATTATCATTTAAAATAATTTAAATACATTAATATCATTTTTAAATTATTTATTTAAAATATTTATTAAATAATTTAATATTTAGTTAAATTAAATAATTATATAAAAATATTTATCAGAATATATAAAAATATTAAATATAATTAAAAATGAATTTTTTAATATTTATTATTAATTAATATGAATTTTTAATATTTATTTATAATTTTTTACGACGGACTACATATAAACTTAGTGTTCTGGGTTTGGGAAGGAGAGTGTCGCTAAAGGTGTTCTTCATTGAAGAACAGCCGGTCATGGTCCAATTGGGACTTTTGACCTCCAATTAATTCAAGTTGGTTAATGATTTGAGTTTGATTTTTGTTTGTTGTTGTAGCGTACATGGTAGAGTATAACGACATGTATTAATGTAGCTCATACAATATCATATGATGGTAGATAAATCATGGTCAAACTAGCATGTTGATGCTGTTCTTGAGTTTCTGGGTAACCCAGAAACTCTTTGGTCATGGTTGGTCAACCATGTTTGACCGTTAATAACTTGCATGGTCGTTATTTATGTGGTTTAATGATTCAAGGTTGTAGTATACATGGCATAGAACATGTTTAAGCCAAGAAATAACATTTACAAACAT
Organism: Aralia elata; assembly: GCA_034770075.1. Lineage (NCBI taxonomy): Eukaryota > Viridiplantae > Streptophyta > Magnoliopsida > Apiales > Araliaceae > Aralia > Aralia elata. Next base: position 38,977,010 of record CM068380.1, on the reverse strand, counting down.
CATATAAGCAAGATTAAAGCCGGTCAAATCTTGTCAGACGGCTGTCAGAAATACTTAGAATTTTCTGGGTTACCCAGAATTCAGCATCTGCGATCGGTCAACGGGTTTTGACCATTAATATCTTCCATCCTAGACATTTTTTTACTATTCTACCAATTGGATATTATAGTTAACATGGCATACTACATATACAACTTTAAAACAGATCAAACGACCAATTTAAACCGATCAAAATGTCTGACAAAATAGCCTATCAGACCATTTTGGGCTGCCAAAGTCAGTTCATGTTTTTCATCAATTTTGACCATTTAAATGTTATGGATCCTTGTTTAACCAACCCATATCACTAAATAACATGTTATTATATATCTTTAAACATTTAAACATAACATCTAATAAAGTTTTAAAGATCTAGTATAAAATTAGGGTTTTTGCACCTTTTGAGCTTCTTTTGATTTCTGATCTTTGATTCTGTTCTTGTAGCTATTGAGGCTTATTATGGCTGGTAATATAAGTGTTTAGGCTTCAAAATTTCGTGGCTCACATGATCAGAATGGTTGCCTATTTATAGAACTTGCATATTAGGGTTTTTAGGTCATTTTTCCACATTTTGCCTCCATAAATATCTTGGCATTGTTACTTGTTTTGCTTGCAATCTGATCTTGGCCTCATGCTTGTGCTGGAGCGTGTCAAAGTGTGTTGGACACATGCTAGCACACTCCTTCAAATTTTCTAATTGGTTAGTTTACTAACCTAGGTTTAATTCATCTTAATTTTGATTAGGGTTTGATAATTAATGATTAGGGTAACTTAATTAGGTTAGTAATAACTTAATTAAGCTTAAGTTTCATTATTAAGATTTAGAAACTCATAAATTCATAATTAGCGTTTACTAATTAGGGTTAGTATTTCCTAATTAGGGTTAGGGTTTCCAAATTAGGGTTAGGGTTTTCTAATTCATAGATTAAGGTTTAAATCTTTCAATTAGGGTTTTAATCTAGGTTAAATGATTCATAATTAATGTTATTATTTATTACTTAGAATCTAATTATATTAATTACAATTCTTGTGCAATAATTAGGGTTTTGGTTTAACAATTCGGACAAATTTTCTTAATTATGGTTTAACATTTTAAACCCTAGTTAACTTATTTTAGAATTTTATGAGTTAATATAACCGAAGCACGATAAATCATTTCGTCATTTTCAAGCACGACACAGCAGCTTACAAAAATAATTTGTCGAGACGCTTCTCGGTGAATTTGTCGGAAGCACGACAAATCATTTTGTCCGTGCAAGCACGACTAAGCAGCTTTAGAAAAAAATTTATTTGACCTAATTTTTTAATAAAATATACTATCACATAACACAAAGTCGGAACAAGAAATTTCATTTAATAAACATATAATTTACATATACAAATCTTATTAGAGTTCGGAATATTACATATATCACCTTATAATATCACTTTTTTATAAGTAAATTATCTAACATTTAACCACATAATAAAATATTAGCTAACACCTTAGCACCATACGCATTCATAATTCTAAAGCTAGCATACATCGAGTCTTTAACAGTGTTCAATATAGTATGCTGAGTGGTTTCCCGCAAACAACCAACAAACTAGTTTTCGTCTCGTCTACACTATTTTCACAGTGAGTTAGATCGGTTGTTAGTTCGTCTACACCTTCGCTTCCTGAAGGAATCGTTTAGCCCGGCTACTATACATTAACTATTAAAGAGCATGACTATACCACTACTTTATCATAAACCTGATAACTTAACACTAAGTCTTTCATTTTATAAGTTTTCTTTATAATCCATTAAGCCTGAATACCTAATCCAGCAAGTTGGATTATTCAAACATACCAATCCAGCAAACTTGATTTTAACTAACATCCAATCCAGTAACCTGGATTCAAACTATCCTACAATCTAGCAACCTGGATTCACTAATACAACAAACAATATTCACCAATTCAGCAAACCGGATTCAACAATTCAGCAAGCCGAATACCATAATCCAGCAAGTTGGATTCAAATTGTAATTCCTTCTTAAACGTACTGTATTTTCAATTCAATATAGCTTATTGAATGTCCAATCAATAAATTAACTCCGCTTTTAAACGCTCATTTAATATTATTAATATCTTAATAATATGTTAACCGATAAACAATTTATTATATTTGTTTACACTTTGCCAATTAATTCATTTAACAATCATAAAAGGCCATACATATAATAAATTATCAAAAATGATCAAAACACCCTCCACAAATCTGATTCTATCATTTTAAGGACCTTTTGTAAAAAAAAATCACATTTACACAAAGTTTAACATCACATAACTTATTATTCCTGTTTATTCATAACACAAAAACATCCATGAAAAATACCAAAACAGTTCCAAAAATATTTCTTTTCTGGGATTTGACCGAATATGAATCTCTTATGAACATATATTTTTCTTGGAATTTGTAAAATCCATTTACTATATTTAAAAAGTCCAAACTGCCAAAATATTGCTACATTTATCATAACTCGAAACTTTACCAGACAATTCTGAAATTTTCAGGGTATGACCCTAACATATATATATACTTCCAGTAAAAATTTTATAATTTTTAGAATTACCCATAAAGAGTTATTCGGGTATATGCTTGACAATAGTCCTTCACTATAATAGCCATCACTTTCATTCTACATGACCAAAAATTCTAAAATTTTTACAGGACTCACATAACTTCTCATATTATTAGTCCAAAGTTTTCTAGAATTTTTAGAGTACAAAAAGTGGATGAAATGGCCCCTAGAATCGGATGGTCAGCAAGCTTTATACCATTTTTGTTTACTACCCGGACTGTTTTGACTAAAACTAACATTATGACTTGTAGACGCATTGTTTTTGAGTACTACCACTTGAGTTTAGTAGTTAACTTATATATCTAGCACCTCCCTTTGACGGATCACATAAAGAGTTTATAGATCTCAAGTTATAAACTTACAAAGTGATAAAAAGTTAGGGTTTTCTAATTTTGTTTTGAAACGAACTAGTTTTCCTTTTCTTTTCTTAACCATCCAAGTACATCAATATACAAGTTGAGCACAACTAAGCACAAAACATCATCTAATATATAGCTTAAGGGTTTTAGACCTTAAGATCATAACTTCATATCATCAAAAATCAAATCAAACAAAAAGAAATAGTTAGGATTTTGTTATACATTTGCTTGATTTCCTTCCTTCTTCTTTCTAAGGTTTGTTTATGGGCTTTGAGCACACCAAAAACTCCCTCCCTTTTCCTCCTCCATGGCTGCCGCCCCTCTCCTCTTTCTCTCTCTTTAGATTTTATTTTTGCTCTTTATTTTCTCTCTCTCCAAGCTAGGAAAAGAAAATGAGCAAGACTAACTTTTGTTTAATCAAAAGAACTAATTACTATCAAAACCTATAGATATATAAATTATATCTATCTGCCACGCCCCCGAAATCCACCTACTTGCTTCTTTTAGCTAGGTCGGACTTCGTGCTGACTTGTACATCCTTATTCAAAACATTCATTAACTTAAAGGTAATGAACACGATAATTTTATATAAAAACACGCAAAATAAAGGATTTGAATCGTAAATAAAAATATTAACTTCTAATAATCAGAGTATAATGCGGAAAAGTGATAATATTATAAAATATCATTTGTTCATTGTTACATCATTCCCAGGTTTACTTGTTCTATTACAAATAAGTCCAAAAAGACTTAAAAATAAATCTCCATTTCTCTATCTGAGACTTGCAGTATTAGCAACTAGTTAGTTCGCAGGAAAGAGGGGGCTCTCCGTTAAAACGACGCGCAATTAGATGACCTAACCCCTTTTCTCGTCAGAACTTTCTAGACATTGCCAATAATGTTAATCTAACATAGTTAAAACGACTTCTACATCTTCAACTTAAATTTTATACCTCTGTAACAAATCTGGTGTTCAAGCTTAACTAGTTAACCACCTATTAGATATTCCATAATATATAACTTCTATCTATCCAAGGTTCACAGTATCCCATAACAGAAATAGTTCCCGCTAGAACGTTTAACTGTGTTTGGATACCCTCACTTGGATATATAGATTTATATCTGATGTATATCTCTTTCATATCAATAGTTCCTATCTATCTGACATTCACAATATTAATGATAAGATTTTCCCTAGAACTGAGGGGCGCATTTCGATAAAGATGGCACCGTACTGGCGCTCATTAAGTGTAACCTCAAAGCTTATAGGACTTTCAATATCATTCAAATGCCCTCATTCAGATGTATAGTTCATATAGATATTGTACTAACTTAGTACAACTATACTAAAGAAAGTAAAGATCAGAGTATAACGCATTCGATGTAATAAAGGATGATAATATATTTTATATCATTTGGTTCAGTTACATCGTTCTTAGTACTAAGTTATTACAACAAAAACTTATAGAAGACTTGGATTATTCAAAACAGAAATAAAACTAATAAACATGTCCTTTTCCTTTGTCTATACCAGAGGTGCTGGGATTATCATTTAAAGCTGCAAAGAAGATATGCGCAAGAATGAGCTACAAATGCTCAGCAAGTTCGTTTGAATATGTAAACACAATGTGTTTGATTTGAAAGATGTCAATGATGTATACTGAGGGTTCTATACATGAACCATATGTTTCATTTAGTTCTATCAGTCTTTAATGACTTAGAACCATTTGAGTTTTGGATATCTGGTAGGTGATCAGCCTCACCAATATCCTAGGAGTATGCATATCATCCTACCATTTGTGGTCAATATATAATCGACATTTATTGGCCTTCCTATGAAGGCATTTCCATTTACTCAGTATAAGATGTCTTACCAAACAATTTGGTTTGACACAACAATTTACGCTCGAATAAACAATATATGAATAATGATTCATTTCTTAAGTTATGCTGAACAAGAAGCAATAACTTCACAATAATTGATAGCAAGATATATAATACTTGCGTAAACATAACAAAGTTGGGAGACTTGCCTGAATATGGATAATATGTTAACGTTAATGTTTCAATCCTCGCTCAATCTCCTGAAGTGTAAGCTCTAGAACTTTTATCCTCCAAGCTTTTCCTTTCCTTGGATTATACTAGGCTAATTAAGCATTTTAACGATTTAAATATTTTAAATTTTATTCCGGGTATTATAACCGCTTATAAATAAGACTCCTTCTAATATACATGAAATAATTTCAGCATTATAACTGCATATAAAATGAATATTCATCAACTATATTTAAAATAAATTGAGCATTATAACTGCTTATAAAATGAATATTCGGCTATTATATTTGAGATAATTTCAGCATTATAACTGCTTATAAACTGAATATTTTTACTAAATATTTGAAAAAAATCGGGCATAATAACTGCTTATAAAAGTATATTTTCTAATATATAAGAGAAATAAATCGGACATTATAACTGCTTGTAAATAGGACTTTTGTACTATATACTTAAAATAATTTGGGCATTATAACTGCTTATAAATAGGACTTTTGTACTATATACTTAAAATAATTTGGGCATTATAACTGCTTATAAAAGTATATTTTTACTAAATATATAAAGAAGAATGAAAATAATAACCACTAGAGTAATACCTCTTGTAATTGCTAGCTTTACTTCCAATCGCGTAGCGCTTCGATGCTTAGAAAGTAATTTTTATCTCACAATATCTTTCAGAATATAAATATAGAGTGTTTTTGCTCTTGAACTACTGCTCTTGAAATGGTAGGAAATAATGAAGAACTAAGCTTGCTATTTATAGGAAAACCAAGTTTCACTAATTGCACGTTAGGGGCTCAGCTTATTACACTTTGCACCCGACTTATTACACTTTGGTACCTAGGTTAATTACACTTTAAGCTAAGAAAAAGTGGTTAATTACACTTTAGTACCTAGATTAATTACACTTTAGTACCTAGCGTGTGCCAGGCGTAAGCACGACAAAGCGTAAGCACGACAAATCACTTTGTCGTTTCGAAGCACGACACAGCAGCTTACTAAAAATAATTTGTCAGGACGCTTCTCGGTGAATTCGCCGGAAGCACGACAAATCATTTTGTCCGTGTAAGCACAACACAACTACTTGGCGAAAATTTTTTATTTGACCAAATTTATCGTTTACACGATATAATCATAAAACACCTGTTTCAAAATATCATTTGGATCTTTATTTAAGCACATATGATAGAAAATTTGAATCTCATTGGGGTTTAAGATTTTAAACTTCTCGATACCTAGTTTTAGGTCACTAAATTAATCTCTAACCATATACGATCGTATTTATAAGCCTCATAAATATTCAAGGTATTACACTATCTATTTCATCATAATTAATAAGTATACTTTTCTTACACAAAATGACAAGTTGGTGATGTGTTGTCATGATTATTAGTACTTCATTTTTAATCCTTACAAGGAAGCTCCCAAGAAATCAACACCTCACCCATAGTGGGCCCCAATGGGCGGTTGACCCCTCTTATTTATGTCCACTGTTTGCTTTTCTTTTATTGCTTTAATGTATTAATTAAGTTATTAGAAGTATTCCCCAATTGGGCTAATAATTGAACTTTAATTAAACTCCTTTTGGGATCACTTTTAAATATTTTGGGCCACTAGTATTCACATATTATCATTCCATATTTGGGCTACTAGTTTATTAAATTTTGGACTAATTTAATTAGTCTATACATTAACTATCCAAGTCCATGATTAATTAAATGAGTGGGCTTGGTTAGTAAACTAATTAGGCTAGTCCATTAGTATTCCTTACTAATTGGACTATTAAAAATAATTCATTCATATATCACATAATTCTCATTAATTAATACCCATATTAATGGCAAAACTAATGATTTTTCTACTGTACTTGACACGTTTTACTTAATACACCACTGAACTTTTAATTTTCTCAAATTACACCATTAAAGTAATTAATATTTTTAAATTGGGTCATTCTGTTGCAAAAATTGGATGGACGTTAAATCTAGGAATTAAACTCTCAACATGAAAGTTTTTTTCCTCTTTTTCATAGTCAATTTTCTATACTCTGCTTTAGAAAAACTCCAAGAAAGACAATTTTCTATACTTCACCCTTAAATCTAGGAATTAATCTCCAAGAAAGTCACTTTTCTATGCTCTGCTTTAGGAAAACTCCCTGAAACACATCAAATCAAGATATTTGGGTAGATTAGTATGAGAAAAAAAAAGAAAAATACTTTCATGTTGAGAGTTTAATTCCCAGATTTAACGTCCATCCAATTTTTGTAACGGAATGACCCAATTTGAAAATATTAATTAGTTTAATGGTGTAATTTAAAAAATTAAAAGTTCAGTAATGTATTAAGTAAAACGAGCCAAGCACAGTGCAAAAATCATTAGTTTTGCCCCATATTAATTAATGTACAAAATTTATTCACTTACTATATTCACTTTAATTAAATATTTAATTAACTTACTATCTTATCAATTGTTTAATATTAATATTCTTAGGTTAGTCCACTAATTTAAATAACTATTAGTGGGCCCTATTTTAACTAGCAATTAATCACATACATTTTTCACATAAGTCATAACATATTTATCATCATTGATAAATAATTTTTATACTCATTGAACCACATATTGTACATACATACATTCAAATATAATCAATACTTATATTTAGTATTCGAATTTCCTTAAGAAAATAAATTCTTATTATTCATATATCCATTATATAAACACGAATCCTTTTAAATATAATTACAACAATAATTATATTTAAAATTAAAATACATGATCATAGATAAAATTAGAGTTTTGATCCGTACTGTCACTTTACCACATTTACCATACTTAGTCAATTTAAAATAAATTGAGTAATCTTACAAATTCATATCATAAATAAATAATCATAGTAATAATAATAATATTAATAATCATTTCTTAAAATCTACATTTATTATTTAAATAATATAGTAATCATATTATTATAAATAATCATATATCTTTAGTATAAAAATTAATTTATTAACGGAATATAATTTATAATTATCAACTAGTTCTTTAATAAGAAATTTACTTGAAACCATATATGAAATAAATATATATGTATACATATTACATATTCACATTCCTTTCCTTCCACACATTCCCATACTTGCTTTAATATATAATAAAAAAAAATTATACATAAAATTTCTTATTTTAATATATCAAAATCCTTGGGTTATTACAAGAGCTGTAGGTTATAAACCTTAGGTGGGAAAACCCTAGATTATAACCTTAGAAAAATAAGTGTAGATAGTAAGGAGATGAACTCATATATAGTTTTAGGTGTTGAGTCTAGATTATTTTTACTAAAACAAAATGATTATTTTGAAATACGAATCTAGTTATTTATCTTGATTTTAGGATGTCAGGTGAAGAAGAAGTTAGAAATATCCATGTGGTGAGTGAGCAGTTAATAGTTGCACCGGAGCTAGTAGCCGAGGCAGCAGGTAATAGGGAACCCGAAGAGGACCTAGAGGAGGATCCAGAAGAGGACCCTTGATAAGTGCATAATATTCATTTATTTTTCATTCTTTTATATTTAGTTTATTGCATGTTTTATTGTGTATATGCACTTATTAGATTGTTTATTGATTTTAGGAGAATTCAGAGTCAAAAGTTGAGAAAGATGGAAAATCGGAGCTAAAACGAGAAAAAGTTGAAAAGTTGGAAAATCTGAGGTTCTCGCCTCGGCGAGAACTTTGTACTAAGATTTCTCACCCCGGCGAGAAGTGCTCTGCCCGTTTTCGCCCCAGCCGATCTAGAGTTCGCCCCGGCCCAGACCTCTCTGGAGTTTCTCGCCTCGGCGAGAAACCCAGTGTAAAATCCTCGCCCCGGCGAGAAAGGCGGCGTTGACCAAGTTTGACCAGCTTTGACTTTTTGTAATTTTTGAGGATTTCTATTTCATATTGGATTCTTAATTCTTAGAGACTTAGGATATTATCTTAGGACTATAAATAGATATTTTTAATTTATTATTTGGGGGGATCTTGACAACTACAATTGTAACCCTAATTGGAGAAAATTGAAGGCATGTCAGGCTAAACTCTTACTTTCAGTTCTAAGGGATGTTGAACCTTTTTCATAATTAATGGTTTAATCAGGTTTTATTTATTTATTCCTTCTTGCATGAGATTTAATCTGATAATCTGTTTTTAATTGATTACATGTTATTTAATCTTTTGATTTGATTTGGCCAATTGAATTAATTTGATTAATATTATCTACTAGATTAAGATATATTATTAAGTAAACGATATTATATCTGATCGTAGGTTGCAATTAATAGTATTTGATTGTGGACAAGCTTCTGGATATTGTTAAGATTATTAGAAGGCAAGTTAAATAATTCTTGATTGTGTAGTTGTTGCTTGGAATAACCTAATTCTCTTATTCTTCATGCTGCTGTTATATTAAATCTAGACTGATAGTTCTAGGTTATATGATAGTTAGGATCTCTTGAGGCGATTGTCACATTTGATTTACACATAAGGAGAATTTTGGATAATTAGCGATTGCGGTTATCTAAGGTTATTAATCTCATTGAAGGATAAATATTGTTAAACTTGACTTTTCCATAATTATGTTGAGGTTACTGAACTGAAGAACTGAAGCTTTTTATTCATTGATCATTCTTAATTACTTTTGTTAGCTTAGTGAATCAAACTCAAAACCCCCCATTAATAGAAATAATAGGAATATTAGAATAAGTAAAAGACTAATTCACTTCTCTGTGGGATCGATCCTTTCTTGGTATTATACTAAGTTTTGTGCTAGTAGAGTCTTGGTAAGATATTAATTTTGGAGTGTAAAATGACAGCTCCCAAATTTTGGCGCCGTTGCCGGGGAAGTGTTATTTATCTTTATTTATTCTTCATTTTATTTTATTTTATTTTATTTTTGTTCATTATTGTAGTTTATGACACGATCCTCTTAATCCGGTGATTTGAATTTTGATCCAGAAATTGAGAAAACTGCACGCAGGCTAAGGAAAGATGCCCGTCGAGCTCGAGGAATCATTGCAGAGTCAGACGAAATTCCATCACCGGGACTCAACATAACACTTGAATTACTGTCAAATACATCATCCACCGATTCAGAGGAAGAAGAAGAAATGGCGGTGCCAAATAACAATAGAACACTCAAAGAATTAGCCACTCCTAATCTTAATCAACAACCCTTGTGCATTGAATATCCTACTTTAACTGCTGTTTTTGAACTTAAATTGGGACTAATTCATCTTCTGCCTACTTTTCGCGGTCTTATAGGTGAAGATCCGTATAAGCACTTGAAGAAATTTCATGTGGTGTGTTCCACCATGAAACCACATGGAGTAACCGAGCATCAAATCAAGCTAAGGGCATTTCCATTCTCATTGGGAGATCTAGCGAAAGACTAGATGTACTATCTTCCTTCAAGGTCAATACAGTCATGGAATGACATGAAAAGGCTGTTGTTCTTGGAGAAGTACTTTTCCTGCTTCAAGAGTTGCCAACATCAGAAAGGAGATATGCAGCATTCGACAGTTCAGTGGAGAGACACTGTATGGAGTATTGAGAAAGATTTAAAAAACTGTGTTCTAGTTGTCCTCCCCATCAAATAGACGATCAACACCTGATTCAGTACTTGTATGAGGGATTATCACCAATGGATCGGAGTATGATCGATGCTGCAAGTGGATGAGCACTAGTAGATAAGACACCGGAGGCTGCGAGGACTTTAAATCGCAAATATGCTGCTAATTCTCAGCAGTATGGGAACAAGGAAACAACCATGCATCTGCAAGAGTGAATGAGATGACCACGGAGCAACCTTGAACAATCAAATTTTTGATCTAACTACGATGGTTGAGACAAAATGGCTACAGGAAATACACCAGCAGCAAAAGTGTGTGAAATTTGTTTAATGGGTGGTCACAGTACTAATTCTTGTCCAACATTGCAAGAGGATGAGACCGCACAACAAGCTAATGCGATGGGGAAACTATCAACGCACAACCACAGCGGGAAGTATGACCCGTACTCCAAATACTTACAATCCAGGATGGAGGGATCATCCTAACCTTAGTTATGGAGGAAATAGGCCACCAGCGCAAAGCGTGTATCCGGTTAGACAACAAAGGTTCCCACAAGGCTCTCAACCAACTCAACCCCAATATCAACCTAGACAGAGGCAGCTCTTGTAAATCCTAGAACATCTTTGGAAGACATGTTCAAGGCCATTCATAAGTCAGACACAACAGTTCCAGCAGGAAACGAAAAATTCGGTTCAAAGACTTAAGAAATCAGATTAGGTCAACTTGCCACCACAGTGGGGAGGTTGGATTCTCAAGGTTCAGGAAAGTTGCCCTCCCCAAACAGTTGTCAATCTAAGGGGAGAATGCTAGTGCGATTACACTAAGGAATGGAAAAGAGTTTGGAGAAAGTACCCAAAGCAAAGCTACGAAAATTGATAGAGGACAATAGCTTAAAGAGGAGACTGAAGACACCGAGGAAAATTGTTTACCAGCACCGCCATCTACTCCCAGTTAAAGACTCCACACCGTTGCCGGTTCCCGAACCTAAAAACACATAAGATTTCAAAAGAAGGATGAAAACAGAAAAGGGAAATTTTGGGAAACCTTCAGGAAGATAGAGGTAAATATTCCTTGTATTGGATGCCAATCAAACAAGTGCCTAGGTATCGCAAAGTTTTTGAAAGAAATTTGTGCACTAACAAAAGAAAAAATTAAAAGATGATGAAAAAAGTCACTGTAGGAGAGAATGTATCCTTGTCAGCAAGTGCTTCAAAGAAAAATGCCCCCTAAATGTAAAGATCCAGGAATGGTTTTACAATCCCATACAGAAAATAGGTTAATACCAGATTTGAGAAAGCCATACTAGATTCTAGGAGCTTCAATAAATGTCATGTCATTACTCTGTATTTGCTTCCTTTAAATCTAGGGACCTTTGAAACAAACTGGTGTTATCATTTCAACCTTGCTGATCGTACTAACCACTTACTCACAAGTGGTAATTGAAGATGTCTTAGTGCAGGTGGAATCAGTTAATATTTCCTTGCAAGATTTTTATCATTGTGGATTATGGAAGATGAACAGAATCTCCAAATCCTTTCGCATATCTTGTTAGGGCAGGAGGCCATTCTTGAAAACAGCAAGGATACTGATTGATATGCACAATAGGGACCTTGACCCATGGAATTTGATGGACGAGAAAAATTCAGTTCAATAATATATGGTATGCACATGAGGTACCCTAGTGAAAAAAATTGGTTAATCATGTTTTTTTGCGCATTGATCATCATTTGATTCTATAGTACACCGGAATCTTTTTGAACAAGTACACCAAGATAGCTTTGGACGTATCGGCCATTACCTAAGCAACTTGGACATGGATAAAGAGGAAGAATTTGAACCAGAATACAGGAATTGAAGGAAGGTTTGTGGCTGCATTGCCACTCTTTAAACCAAAATTCCACAAGATAAGTATGCAGTTTCAAATCAAATTCAATTGCCTATTTCTCATAAAACAATTTCAAAACCTGGTTTACCATCGTTTGGAGCAAAAGCTCTAATATCTTAGAATTGAAAAACCATTACCCTGCTCACTTCAAAATATGACAGTATTTAGGTACTAGATGACAACTTTTACCGGTGATTATTCACTAGTAATCTAACCACAAGTGCAGGAAAGAAAAATTGTTTGAGTAGTCCCTAAGTGGGACCATAATCACGAGTTTGTTTGGATTGGACGATGGCAGATAATCAAAGGTATTAGCCCCCCGCGAATGTGCATGCATAGGATTCTTTTAGATGAAGGAACAAACGGCCCACCGAGAGAAACACAGCGAAAGATTAAATCCGCACCCATGATAGAGGTAGACAAGAAAGAGGTTGATTAAATTGCTTGATGCAGGCATAATCTACCCCATCTCGTCCGACATTCAAGTGGGTGATTCCTGTATAGGGTGAGGTTCCGAAAAAGTCCTGGAATAACTGTCATCACTCACACGAATGACAATAATGAACTAGTAACCCACACCAGATACAAACAGGATGGAGGAGTGTGTATTGACAACAGAAAATTTAAATGTTGTCACTCGAAAAGACCACTTCCCTGCTTCCTTTTTATTGATCAACTGCTAGAACGATTAGCGGGGCAAATACTTAATATTGCTTTCGAGGAATGTGTTTTATCATTTCTTCAGGATATAATCAGACCGTGATTTGCACCCGAAAGACCAAGGAAAAGACTACATTCCACGGTGTCCATTTGGTACTCTCAATTTTGCATACCGGAATATGTCCATTTTGGACTTAACAATGCAACCAGGTCCGTTTCAGGCGCATGCATGTTAAGGCATTTTTTCTGATCTTTTAGAAATTGCATCGGAGGTCTTTATGGATGATTTCACAGTACATGGTGATACTCTTTGGATTTGTGCTTGGAATAAATCTAACGTGTGTGCTAGATAGATGCTTAGAAACTAACCTTGTTCTTCAATTGGGAAAAAGTGTTCCACTTTATGGTAGAACCGGGTATAGTGCTTGGTCATGTTAGTGTCCACTAAAGGTTTAGAGGTTAATAAAGCTAAGATAGATATTGTGTCTTCTTTGCCTTACCGATCGCAAGTGAGCGGGAGATTCGCTCTTTTCTTGGACATACAGGTTTCTATTATTGAGATTTATCACAGACTTCTCCCAAAATAGCTCTGCCATTGATGTAAGTTGCTGCAAAAAGATGTGGAATTCCAGTTCGATGAAGCGTGCAAGGAGGCATTTGACATGTTTGAAGAGCCTATTTGACTTCCGCACTCTGTGATTCAACAGCCAAATGGAAATCTTCCCTTCGAAATAATGTGTGACTGCAAGCAATTATGCAGTCGGAGCGTGTTTTGGGCCAAAGAGCTTGACAAAGCTGGTTCCATCCGCGGGCCATCTATTATGCCTCTAGAACATTTTGAATGCAGCTCAGATTAAACTACTCGACAACAGAAAAAGAACTTTTATCTGTTGTGTTTAGCTTTAGATAAATTTCGATCTTATTTACTTGCGCACTAAAGTTGTAGTTTATACTGACCATGCAGCTTTCAGGTATTTGTGAACCAAGAAGGACTCTAAACCAGGATTACAAGATGGGATTTCTACTGTTGCAGAAATTTGAACTTGGAAATCAAGGATAAGAAGGGAGCAAATAACATTGGTAGCAGATCACTTGAGTCGACTGGTGAGAGATGAAGAGGCACTACCATTGTAAGATTCCTTTCGAGATGAGCGTCTCTTTTCTATTTAGGAGGAATTGCCTTGGTATGCTAACATTGTTTTAATTATTTGGCAAGTGCATTTAGTCCCAATTGAAATTACTAAAAACTAGAAGGATAAGCTTAGAGAGTGATACTAGACATTATGTTGGAGATGATCCATATCTGTGGAAAATTTGTTTGCTTGATACTGATAAATCGTAGATGTGGTGCCTAATACCGAAACAATGGTCTTTCTCTAACTTTTTGCCATTCCTATGCTTGTGGAGGTCATTTTGGACCCATACGGACTGCCTCATAAGGTGTTAGAAAGTGGTTGTTGTTGGCCCACCAATATTTAAAGACTCATATCTATTTGGGAAATCATGCGAGAATTGTCAACGAACAGGTAACATATCACATAGAAATCAAATGCCACAAACTCCTATTTTAATTGTTGAGATTTTTGATGTTTGGGGTATTGATTTTATGGGACCTTTTCCTGTTTTCTCATGGTAATCATTTACATTCTCTTGGCTGTTGACTATGTTTCTAAGTGGGTGGAAGATAAAGCCACCAGGACCTGATGATTCTAAAGTGATTGTAAGATTTTGTCAAAACTAACATATTTGACAGATTTGGAACTCCAACGAGCCTATCATCAGCGATAGAGGAACTCACTTTTGCAACAGGATGCTAGTAGCACTTTTTAGGAAAGTACAATGTATTTTGCATAAGATTTCTACAATCTTATCAACCGCTAAGCAATGGTCGAGGTCTGAAGTATCCAACCGTGAAGTGAAATCCGTTTTGGAGAAGGTCGTTAAGCCAAGTAGAAAAGATTGGAGTACCTAGCAGTTAGAAGATGCCATTGTGGGTGTATAGAACTGCATACAAAACCCCCAATTGGTAGGTCTCCGTATAGATTGGTTTTTTGGCAGCCATGTCAATCTACCCGTAGCAGTTAGAACATAGAGCTTTTTGGGCTATCAAGCAATGTTAATATGAGTTTGGATGAAGCGGGGATGCATAGTAAGTTCCAGTTACAAGAATTAAAAGAGATGAGGAATAAAGCATATGAGAGTTCTTAGACTATATAAGCAATAAGACTAAGGCCTTCCATGACAATCGGATTTTGAGGAAAGATTTCACTGTGGGACAACAAGTTCTCCTATTCAATACGAGGCTGAAGTTATTTCCAGGTAAATTGCGACTCGTCGTTGGGAAGGCCGTCCATTTGTTATTACTAATATGTTCTCGCTCATGGTGCTATAGATATACAAGATCCAAAGAACGGGAAAGTATTCAAGTTGCCATGGACATAGGCTGAAACCTTTCCGTGAAGGATTTCCGATGGAGAGTGTGGAGATGATAGACCTAGTGGATCCAAGCTATGAATGGAATTGAGGAGAATCGATGCCGGGCTAACGACGTTATCCAAATGCGTTGCTTGGGAGGCAACCCAAGACATGCAAATTTGCTTTCCTGTCCCTTTTTACGTATCTATTGGCTTTGGTTAGTCTTATTGCATGATTATCTTACATTGGGGACAATGTAAGGTTTGAGTGTGGGGGAGGGGTTTAGCGTTTAAGGTATTGGTTAGAATTTAGGTTTTTGCTCTACAGTTATAAAAATCTGAATTATTTTGTGTTTGGTCAAGTTTTCAAAGGTTTTTGGTTTTAGAATGAAGAAATTGATGCCATTGATTGAATTTTGTTGATGTCTGAATTAATTAATAAATGATGATAATAAAGTTAGGACCCCATAGTTTCACTGATTTAGATTGAGTTGGTATTGCATGAGTACTTGAGTATGAGATACATGTTTTACATTGAACTGAGTTATTTGTGGAGTTGACTTTGTGCACTGATGTCAATGATGTTAAGAACTGTTTAACTGCTTATCTATGTTTCCAGGACCATGTGAAGACCAAAATTAAGACATTTGAAAAAATTGAGAGGAAAAAAAACTGAAAAAAAATATTTTGTCCTCACAAGGAAGACATGTGGTGGGTTGCGATGCAGCGTTAAAACGCACTTCACGCCAGAAACACGTGCAGCGAGATGATAGCGTAAAACGCACTCGTTGGTGAGAAGAAAAAGTGAGATGGATCATAATATGCACTCCGCTTAAGAAAAGAATGAGAAAGGTGAAATGGAGCATAAAAATGCATTCACCTGAATGAAAAAATGAATGTCGAGAAAAAAGAAACATGTTTCTGGTTTTTGAGTCAATGTGCACGGTTTGTTGTTCCCATACAAACTAGAGTTGAGTATCTGTGTTAATCATAGGAGATGCTTATGTCCGTTTCAATTTGATTTAGAGATGTTCAGTGGGGAAAATGATGAGGTTATTGTTATGAGTTGATTGATGAAGTATTGAACAAATTTCTGTTGATAGGTGTTATTAATTCCATGGATGCTAATTGAATTTGAAATCCTTTGCGAGTTATGGTTGAATGGAATTCAAATGATTTCAATATAACTTTTGTTTTAGTTTACTCGAGGACGTGTACAGACTAAGTGTGGGAGAATTTGATAAGGTGGCATACTATTCATCTTATTTTTCATTCCTTTTATATTTAAGTTTATTGGCATGTTTTATTGTGTATATGCCCTTATTAAATTGTTTAATTGATTTACAGGCAGAATTCAGAGTCAAAAGTGGAGAAAGATGGAAAATCGGAGCTAAAACCAGAAAAAGTTGAAAAGTTAGAAAATATGAGGTTCTCCAGCCCCGTCGAGAAACTTGTACTAAGGATTTCTCGCCCCGACTAGAAGTCTTCTGCCGCTTTTGCCCGCCCCAGCCGATCCAGTAGTTTGCCCCGGCCCAGAAACCTCTCTGGAGTTCTCTCTCATCTCGCCCCGGCCGAGAAACCCAGTGTAAAATCCTCACTCCCCGGCGAGAAAGGCGGCGTTGACCAAGTTTGACAAGCTTTGACTTTTTGTAATTTTTGAGGATTTCTATTTCAGTTTGGAATTCTTAATTCTTAGAGACTTAGGATATTATCCTTAGGACTATAATTAGAT